>JBAGKO010033299.1:0-10524 GCA_037177275.1 Acacia concinna | reverse complement strand
GCATGGAGTTATTACCAAGGACAAACAACTCTAATTTACTCATCAGGAAAAACCTTGAAGAATTCTCATTTCTTTAAAAAAAAAACATAATCCCTAAACGTGGCAATCCAATTGGATGAAAAATAACATTTTGGTGCTTATAAGCCATTGTACAATTTGTCCAATTGTCCAGATTGTTTCAAACGGTGAACCAAACACTACACTTTTTTTGGAATGGCAATCGGACTTTGAGAAATGTGAATCGTGTCTATTGAGCCTTCTATCAGTCATCCAAACACACTGTCTATTGACTCGTTTAAAATAATTTATTTTGACTAAATAAGATCTTATACGTGAATTATGAGAAAATCCCTTTCACGTATTTATATCTCAAACTTATTATTATCAGAGCATCCGGGAAGGAACGCCCCTCCTTTGAAGTTTGGAGTAAATGACACAACAGAACGCCACCCTCAAACGGGACGATCCCCAAACTGACGAGAAGGCAGAAATTTGGAAGAAACAAAGCCAGAGAGACAAGTTGACTTTTTCTTAGCGCTCTTCAAAATGCTCAGCAAGCTTTCCCACTCGGTATCGGACTTCGCTCGCCACCGGTGGATATACATTAGCTTGCTGTTTTCGTCTCTGCTGCTGTAATGATTGGTAATCTCCGAACCCAATTCTAGTTTCACGCTTCTTCATGGCTCACCATCAACTCATCGATTCGCTCACCTCCCACATCTCTCTCTACAATTCTCAATCCCTTCCTTCGAACCCCAACCCGAACCCCAGGTCTGCAATTTTGAAATGGTTCTCATCTCTCTCCGTTCAGCAGCGCGTAGCTTACCTCACCATTGTCGATTTGAAGTTCGTTCAGATTCTGATTCAAATGTTGTGCAAATTTCAAGCTCAGGGTCATTGCTCCTTCATCATACTTCCGGATCTTCCCTCGCGGGATCAGTTACCCAGCCTTTGCTGCAAGAAGTCTCGTGGGCTTTTGTCACGTGTGGCCGAGTCGAACGAGTCAGAGAGGTGGGTTTTTGAGTCCATCCGGTTATTCGGGTCGAGGGAAGGGGAAAATATCGAAGCTTGCTCGTGTTCAGTGAAGGGACTTGATGCAATGACTGTGACGGAGGGCTTCGTTGAGAATGTTGATCGGATGGTGGAAGCAATTGATAGAATTTCTAATGGGGGTTTTTTGAGAGGTGAAATGAATGAATTAGGAACTGATTGGGTGGAACTAGAATGGTTAAAATCAAAAGGGTATTATAGTATTCAGGCCTTCGTGGTTAATAGGCTTGAGGTTTCCTTGAGGCTGTCTTGGTTGAGCAGCAACAACAATGGAAGAAAGAGAGGGGTGAAATTGAAAGAAAGGCTAATTGGGGCTGGGGTTTCAACTAATGTGTATTGGAGGATTAAGGGTTGCGTGGACTGGTGGGGGAATCTGGACGCTGCAACAAGGAAGAAGGTCCTGACGACTATCATGGGGAAAGCGGCCAGAACTTTGGTATTAGTTGGGATTCTCTTTAACTATAGTTTATTTGATTTTTGTCCATATTGGATTATAAATGCTTTGTACTTAAGTGGCCAACAGTTCCAATTGAAAACGTAGCAAGGGCATGGTAAATTATTTAGAAGGGCGGGTCCGGCAACATCATTTGATTAACACGTTTTGGGTTAAATTTATATCGTTGGATAATATCTATCACATCTAAAATGTCAGCTTTAATGCACCCGCCCAACTTGTCAAATTTCGCCCTCTGAAAATTTTCTCTCCTACTCATTTGTCATCTAGAGTTTTCATTTGGGAGCTCAGTTTAGGTGGGCTCTGGATCAGTAAACATGTTTGAGAAAATTATACTTGACTCTGAGTCAAAATTATTCTGAAAAATTATTGGGATTTGATAAGAGTAAAAATGTATGAAAACCAGTTTGCTAATTCCTAATTTTGGAAGGAAACGAAAAATTTTAAATAGTTGGTGTGGTACTTTTATAACATCAACCAACTGAGGATTCAAATTAAATGCACATTGAACAAAGCTTGGTGTAACTGAGTTCTATTTCATCTGCCTGAGTGCTTTGTGTTATAAGCTTGATTGAAAATATCATGAACAGAGACACCTTTGTTTATATTATGTATAAGCATTAGAATCCCCTTGCAACAGGAACTCTGGTATATGAAGGCATTCCCAGTTCACAATGACCTTATAACTCCTGGGAGTTTCTTTTGAAGTTCATAGATAGGCCTTATCTAATCCCCATGCTGGCTTTTGATTTACAATTTTCAGATTTATGAGGTTTTCAAATTGGCAAATGATGCTTTGGAGGATGACATATGGCTATACAGTACAGGAGTTGGACAATCACGGCCATACAACTATTCTGCATCAACTGAAAGGATGATTCGGATATTTCATGATGATTTAGAATTTGGAAAAATCATCAGGCCAACCACATGTTCTAGAAGACCTGCTTCTTTAGCCAGAGCCTTTAATTCATTATTAGTGCTTCAGGATCTTAATAAAATGATGTCATTGTGTTGTAATAGTGATTATGATAAAGAAAAGCTATTTTTTAGTTCTTTAGGTTCTGTCTGTACTATATCTGATTGTATAGTAAGAAAGTTGCGAGGGTTTCTGATGTTTATTTCAATTGACTCTACAAGGCTTGAACTTTTAGGAGAGGAACCTGACAAGTCTTCATCAAGTAAAGCTAAAGAAAAGCTCAGTAATTGTGGCCATAGAAAGAAAGGTCGGGTCCGCAGTGCTAAAAAGCTAAACCCTGTTCCAAAATCATGTGTGAATGATATTTCACATAAAGTTCCTCCCAAGGTATTTATTCCCAATAAAAGAGGTGGCTGTAATCCTGCTGTTATAGGCATACTTCCTGTTTGAATTGTAAATTGTTCCCATAATGTTACTCTAGGTTGGCACTAGCGTAGTGGAGAATCAACAGAAGACTAATTCAACAGGATCCATGCAATGCTCCGATGCATCTCTGGGAAAGAATCTTTCTATGGGAAACTCATCCCCAACTGCTGAAATGGTTCAAATTTAATTTTTTCTTCTAAGTTTGAATCTTATTTCTAGCTAGTGATTAAAATGTTTTATAATGTGTCATCAGGACCAAAACCAACAACGGAATGTTGGGAAGCGTCGAACTACTTCAAGAAGGAAAAAGGGGAAAAACAAAGGTAGAAAGTCACTTGTAGACTGTGAAGTTGGAGATTCTCAAAATTCAATTAGAGTTCCTACCTCTTCACCTGTTTTTTCTGAAGTTAAGGTGGCGATCCTTGATAGCTTTTGTGATACTTCAACTGTTGAGAATGTAAAAAAGGAATGTGCAAGTGATACTGCCATTTGTGCTGTGGATTTAAGCTTTGCTAACTTGCATAATGTGCCTAATAGGGAGGACAGCTCTACCCAAGAAATTCAAGATTTTGTTGATGATGTTTCTGAACGTTGCAATAGTGTAGGGGCTCAGCCTCGTCAATTGTTCAATGAAAAGCAAATTTCATATTGTACATTAGATAATTCAACTTGTGATGGAGATTCTAATGTTAAAACTCCATTCATACCTGCCTTGAAGTTTGGTGGACTCTTCTGCAATGAAGACACCAGTCCTTTGAACTCCTCATATCTTGCTGAATCTGATGTTAAGTCAAGTTTTCTAAACAAACCGGTTAGGGAGGTTCATTTTAAAGAACATCTCTTTTTGAAGGAGCAAAACAGAAGCTGCCAATTTGAAAGTCGAAAATCAGTTTTTTCAAAATATCGTCCATATGAGTGGCCTGGTGTGCCTTCTATATATTTTCCATCAATTAATTCACACCTCCTTCCTGCTACTGATAGATTGCATCTGGATGTTGGACGCAACTGGCATAATCACTTCTGCCACTCTTTCGTTCCAACATTTCAGCAGGCAAGAAATACTCCTATTGATGGTGGATGTAACCCAATTCTCTCTCATCCTACTCCTATGAGTTTAGATTGGCCTCCAGTTTTTCGAAGTAGCATAGCACCAACTTGTAATTATGACTCTGGATTCATGCCTGGGTGGCACTCTACACTTTCAAATAGCTTGGCTTCTCATGGTGTGCCGGTTAATGCAACATCTCCTGATGAAGAAAGAAAATATCATGGAGACTTAATGGACTTACCTGATTTGATGAATGCACAGGAGCTAGCAGATGAATATGACAATCACTGGTTATCAGAGGAAGAGCATGAGGTTCATGCGGTTCCTGGTATAGACTATAATCAATACTTTGGTGGTGGCATAATGTACTGGGATCCTTCTGATCATCCAGGAACAGGTTTCTCCCGAGCTCCATCTCTTAGCTCAGATGATGGTGTTTGGGCTTGGCGTGAGGCTGATGCCAATAGGGCTGTGGATGACATAATTGCTTTCTCATCTTCATATAGTACAAATGGTTTGACTTCACCTACTGCTGCTTCATTGTGTTCACCATTTGATCCAATGGGAACTGCACCCCAGCCGGTTGGATATGTGGTGTCAGGTAATGAAGTACCTGGAAATGTGTTGCATTCTTCATCAGGGACAGATACAACAATGGAAGAAGATACCTCTGCCTCTCTTGGTAATAATTTACCTTGTGAAGCTGAAGGGAAGACAGGTGATTCTCATCCATACCCCATTCTAAGGCCCATCATTATTCCTAATTTGTCGAGGGAAAGATCAAGGTCTGACTTTATGCGAAGTGTAGATCATAAAAGCCCATGTGTTCCACATACAAGGCGAGACCAACATTGCATAAAGCGGCCTCCATCACCTGTGGTGCTCTCTGTACCACGGGCTCCGCGCCCACCCCCACCTTCTCCTGTGAGCGATTCTAGGAAACAAAGGGGTTTTCCAACAGTTAGATCTGGCAGTTCCAGTCCAAGGCACTGGGGTGTAAGAGGTTGGTATCATGATGGAAATAATTTTGAGGAAGCTTGTTTAAGAGTGGATGGTGCTGAAGTTGTGTTGCCTTCTTGGAGAAGTAATAATCTTTCAGTGCGACCTAAGATCCAGCCTTTACCTGCTGCCCTGCTGCAAGATCGCTTGATTGCAATGACACAGATAGCACTTGATCAGGAACATGTAAAGTTTTCTAATAAGCTGTTATATTTTATAGATACGTGCCAGTGCTCATTGCTCAATTTTAATCATACAGCCGGATGTTGCCTTCCCTCTGCAACCTCTTGATTCTCAGAGCTGTCCTACGAGGAGTGCATCTTTGGCATTAATGCACAGCCTTCTTCATGATGAGATTGACGCTTTCTGTAAACGGGTATAAAAATTAGTTTGCCTGACCCTTTTCTCTCTGACATTTCAGTCTTCTAAATAGTAGTTATAATATTTTTGAAACTGAACAGTCAATGAATCAGACGAGGAATGGTACCATTTTTATATTTTCATTGGTTCAATTGGGGTCCAACTGCCTAACTTTATTAGTATTACCAAGTTTTATAATGAATGAGTAAACTAAGATATATTAGTTTTTAGCTGACATGCTTCACATTTATTGTTTGTATGTTTGAAATCATTTTTATCTCCAAATTAGTAATTAACTATTTACCTGTTAGTTAATAATACTCATGACAAATACTGAAAAAGCATTCACTGGGCAGCTAGAAACTTTATGTGCACCCAAGAAACTTAGGTTTTAGTCATTTGGTTGCACTTTTTTTAAAAGTTTTTCAAGATTAAATGACATGACAAACAAGGGAGCAAAAGGCAGTTTAAATTTAATATAAGGGCCGTATGGGCCATACTGGATTGGCTCAAAACTGTATGGTGCACACTATCTTTCATCCAAACAAGCATTACTCGTTTGAGAACAGTAATAGGATTGTTGCTTGGCTGGTTCCCATTTCATCGGTATATCAAGTTGGGCACTTTAGTCCTTTATATTTCTGATCTATAGTAGAAAGCTACATGTCTTCATTTAGCCCCACAGGATAAAAGATTCTACTGATGTTATGATGCGCCCGGGTTTTATTATAAAGTATCTGAGCAGGGGAGTAAGAGAAATAAATTCTGTGAGGGAGGCAGCAAGGTTAAGAGATATGTTGGCTTTTGGTAGGAGATTCTGTAAGAAGCATGTTGGGTTCAATAAAAAGAGGTTTTAGGTGGACAATATGTATGGGATTTTAGAGATATCTAGCATCTAGAATATCTTAAGAGTGTTGTTTTTTTAAAAAAATTCTGCATTAGTTTCTGTTTTTGTGTAAAGGCAATTCTGCTTATTTCTTTGGTGTTTTTTTCATTAATCCCAGTGTTTCGATATAATTTTTAGTGTATTTTTTTGAGTATCATCATGTTTCTTGACATTCATTCTTTGCGTATATGATGCAACCCAAGGTTGCTGCAGAGAATATGTCTAAAAAACCATACATCAATTGGGCTGTCAAGAGAGTTACCCGGTCTCTACAAGTTCTATGGCCCAGGTCCAGGACACACATATTTGGTTCTAACGCAACTGGTATGGCCCTTCCAACAAGTGATGTTGATCTTGTGGTTTGTCTCCCGCCTGTGAGAAATCTGGTAATTTTTCCACTTTTTGTCTGTTGTAGCATCCATGCTTTTATTTTGGTGAAGTAACTCCCTTTTCTTTTAAATATAATGGTTTAGGAGCCGATAAAAGAAGCTGGAATACTTGAAGGCCGTAATGGTATCAAAGAAACTTGTCTTCAGGTATTGGCAATAATCTTAGTATTATTGAATTTTTGCCATAATTAGAATGAAAGATTATGAGGGCAGTGCTTTAATACTTGTCATCTCATTGCTTGATTTCTCTGCCACGAAGAAAACTGGCTTTAAAACTGAGCAAGAAATGGAAATTACATTAAGTGAGGGAAGACAAAATTTGTTGGAGCCTGTACATATTCTTAGGAATTTTATTCAAAACTATTTAACTGTTACCAAAAAGAATAAAAAGTCACTCTGGTCTCTGGCCAATTGCTTAGGACTTTGATCCTTTCTTCTCTGATGCCATAATTAAACTTTTTCTCTCAAGTTTGAGGCCCAATCACCTTTGCTCAAGGGCCTTGTCCTACTTAGTATTTTAATGCCTTCTGAAAGTAGTAATTTTTGATGTTGTACGTATACACAATTCTCTTTAACAAAAGTCAGCTTCAAAGGAAAAAAAGGGTCTATGGAATGGAGGGTGTGAGACGAAATCCTCTTGCAAGATTTGTCCTGAGGATGGTTTAGGGCTTGACATTAGAATACTTGGTTTTCTGTATAATTGATTATACACATTGTATGCATTTTCTATACCATGATCATTTATTTCTCAGTCTGCTTCATGGTTGCTTCTGATCGAACATTTGATGAGCTTTAGGAGTTTATTGTGATGTACTTTGATATTTTTCCCATTTTCCCCTTTACTTGTGGTATTGTAAGGGCATCCAAGCTAATTTTCTGTACTTTATCATCTTTTTCCTGTTAATGCAGTTATTTTGATTTTTTTTTTTCAACATGTCACAAAATTGACCCTCAACTTTGTTGCTTTGCCAGCATGCAGCGAGGTATCTTGCCAATCAGGATTGGGTAAAAAATGATTCTCTGAAGACAGTAGAGAACACAGCTGTAACATCTCTTAAATTGTTCCT
This sequence comes from Acacia concinna, assembly GCA_037177275.1. Classification (NCBI taxonomy): domain Eukaryota; kingdom Viridiplantae; phylum Streptophyta; class Magnoliopsida; order Fabales; family Fabaceae; genus Acacia; species Acacia concinna. The sequence continues at coordinate 2,926 of JBAGKO010033299.1, read as the reverse complement.
TGTTTTTTGTCTGTTTGAATTCTATATATAATCTGATCTTATCTCTAATATGCTCTCTGTCTGTTTCCTTTTGTTTTAGATACCTATTATTATGCTTGTGGTGGAGGTTCCGTATGAAGCTATCACTTCTGCTCCTGTTTTACAATCTCCAAAAGGGAAGTTGCCTTGTACAGATGGTGAAAATGGCAGTGTTGTTTATTCTGATATGATTCATTCGGAAGATTCAGGAGTGCTAAAATGCTCCCCAATAAATAGTGACACCGCAAGGGATTCCAAATCAGTACGTCTTGACATTAGCTTCAAGACCCCATCACATACAGGACTCCAAACTTCAGAACTGGTAATTTCTTTTGATTATTGCACTTTGACCGTCTATGTGATTACCAGAAAGGAAAGTGGATATGCCTTCGATTGTGGATATTAATTTTTACCATAAAATGTTCTTTGGTCCCTGGGTGGTTTGATTGCAGTGCGTTGGTTTTGCTTGCTGTTCAGGAAGCAGCATTCCTATCTCTTGAAACTGTTAATTCATTCATGTCTGCATTGGTTTTGGTTGACCAATATTGCATTGTACTGCTGCCTATAGGTTAAGGGTCTGAGAGAACAATTTCCTGCTGTTACACCTCTTGCTTTGGTGCTAAAACAGTTCTTGGCAGATCGAAGCCTTGATCAGTCCTATTCTGGCGGCTTAAGTTCCTACTGTTTGGTATGCAAGCTTAATATCACAGATGAGATTTACATATTCTGAAAATCAAAGTTACTTTGCTGTGTTATATGCTTGTTATTTTATTCTTGAAAAGAATAATTAGCAACTTGTATTTGTAATCCTGAACATTAAAGATATTTGTGTATTCTATAATTTTAAAAGAGTATGTAAGATAGAACAACAGAGCAATAATAATCACTTGGTGTAGGACCTAAGTAGCAAAGAATAAGAAAAGAGGGGTAGATAAATAGGAAGGGGGGAGATATAGAAGAAATAAAGCGAGAGGAGGATGTAGAGAATCTGAATATATCTTAAACTATCTAATCAAACCTAATCTTCGTTGGATCTTAAGGCATCTATACAGAACTCGAGAGATAGCTCCTGAAACTCAAATAATAGATTATATTAAATTGTAACAGAATATAATTAGTAAAGCATCATAACAAGATAATTGAGCCAATAATTGATTTAAAACAAAAAAATTAAAAAGTTTGGTTCCTTATTCTAAGCCTAATTTAAATATTATTTCCTATATTTAAATTTAATGGCTAGATTACAAATAATTAAAAACATCTTCCCTATTCCTTTCCCCATTCTCTAATATGATGTTGATAGGAAAAATCATCAACATCAATAAGATGTAAGATTTGTAGCAAGTCATGCTGCTGACAAAATGTGAATTAGTGCAACTCATTCTTCAAACTTTGTATAATGCATCGGAGACTACTGCCTAGGTGGTTATTAAAATGATTGATATTACAAAACCTCCAGGTTTTTTTTAGTAATGGTCCGCATACTGGAGCCTCCCAAATAGAGATATACACTGAAATTATATAGGTCTTCTGTAGGACTAAGGTGCAAAAATACCCATATCAAAAGTGTGTCTAGCATCATATGCTTTTTGGAGCTGCAAAAATAGCCATTAACATTCAAGAAGGAAGCAAAAATGCCAAGACTTTAAATATAACCTAACGCCATTATGTATATGCATATGCAAAAATAGCATAGGCCCCACTATACAAAGTATCGGTGTTATTTTATATTCATTAGTCCTGACATTTTTGCTCCCATTCTGAATGTTCATAGGCATTTTTGCATCTCAAAAAGTATATGTTGCTAGATGCATTTTGAATAAAAATTTATGGGTATTTTTGCACATCAACCCATCTTTTGTATTGAAGGTTCAGTTTTTCCCCATATTTTCCCTTTCCCTTGGACAATGCCTAATCCTCAACTGTTATGCTATATTTATATTAATATGTTTTTGTTTAGTTCTTTATATCCTTCTATTAAGTTCTCCAACACAATTTAACTTGAAATTTTTTTAAAGACTCAATCACGTGATGCTAAGTTGTAAAAGCAATATACTTGTCATGTTTTATTTGAGTAATCTGATTATAAGGATAAGCAACCGCTTGCAAGTTTTCCCCCATTCTTTTGTCCAAAATTTGATGGACTTCTGTAAAATATCTTCATTTAGAATTCATGGAAGCTGGTTTCTCACCTTGTGGATGTTTGTTACTATATAAATTTTCTTATTTGTGAAAAATTGTGTATAAGCTGGATTTCTATTATAGGTGTTACTAATTAGTCGCTTTCTTCAACATGAGCACCATTTGGGCCGGCAGATTGACCAAGTAAGATTTGGTCTCTTCTTTACAATCCAAATTTGTTCTTATTGTAGTATCTTTCTGCTATTGTTAAATGAGGATTTTACTTTGGTGACCAAATACTCGTATTAATTGCTTATGGTAATTATTTTTTGTTAATGATGAGATTGTATTTAATTTAGGAGCTGGCACAGGTAAATGTAATTCATTCTCTTTTTATTTGATAGAATGTTTTTATTCTTAATTAACATATGATGTGTCGGACTTCCATTTATTTGCTATTTTGTTAGAGACTGATTTTTAGGAAAGTTAAAAGAATAAAAGGGTAAACTATGAAAAGATAAATCTAATAGAAAATCAAGAGTAAGTATCTCACTCTTAGATTTACTACTATCCGAAGGATAAATCTGCTAAACAACCCTCAAGTAAGAATCTCACTTTAGTGAAGTTGAGTAGCCCAAATAGGAGAATCTCCAAAATAACAATCCATATTTTATTTCTCTGATGTCCTTGCTTATATATCGCTAGGATATTGATATGTAAATTGTAAATAATAATAATTGATGTAATTAGGGTTAATAATTAGGGGCATAAGGAGAAAATGACACGT
>JBAGKO010033269.1:0-10524 GCA_037177275.1 Acacia concinna | reverse complement strand
CATACATTGCATTTTGCTGTTTTAGGGGTAAAAATGGTTAATTTTCTCTCCTTATTTGTAATTGCTTATTTGGTCTTACAAATTTCTTTATTGTGATTTTCAGGTAATTGGAAAAGGATTTAAGACCCAAAGATGGAGTATTGATGGAGCCACCAAATCAAAATAGGAAACTTTCTGGAAGCCAAATCAAAATAGGAAACACTCTAGAGGCCAAATCAAAATAGGAAACCTTTTGGAAGGGAATTTGATGTCATGATTTAGACAATTTAAATGAAGCTGTGTATTTTGGAAGCAAAATAAAATAGGAAACCTTATAGAAGGCTAGGTCGCGACGTGGCATGCTGAGGTCGCAACCTAAGTGCTTGATCTACAAGTAAGGGTTTTGAAGTAGGTTTCCTAAAGACCCTATATAAAGGGAAGGGTACAAACATTCAAGAGGAGGCCTGGATCTGTGAGATTTCACGGTATGGTAGCCGCCAAAGCTTTCTCTCAACCCTTTTTCTAAACCCTAGCCTCCATCCATCTAAAAACCCACCAAATTCCTCACCAATCTCCACCATCTCTCATGGAGTCGCAGATCAAACATGATAGCAGGAGATCTACCACCATGAGAGGCTAAACCCCTAGCCTCTCGGTGATGGGAAGTAAGGCTTGAGCTCAAGGAAATAATCAGGGGAGTTGTTTTCAATTTAGATGTCTTTCTCTTCTTCTATAGTAGGATTTCCTAGGTCTAGGAGTTTTACTTTGAATTTGAGAAAGGTTTGAATTATGATAATCTATGTTGTTTATGCATTTGGATTGATGGTGAATAATTTAGCTATTTTAATATCAAAGTTTTAGACTTTTTTTCATGGAAGTTTATTTATCATGTTTGTGATTAAATTAACTACTCATGCATCATCTCAGATTGTTGGTTGACAATCTGGGATCATTTATCATCTTTCTTCATGCACTCTAAGGGGCTTAAACAATGTTTTAATTGAAGTTGATTAACCTAAGGTCCTAGGGAAGTTTTCATTAATTAAATCATTGGACTCAAGTGGTCGCTTAGGGTTTTTAATCAAGAATTAGAGATTTAAACTCCTTTATCTTTTGAGAAAGCAAGGATAGCCGAGCGAACATCACCGAGAGACTATTTTATCATACCGTTTTCATCCACATCCCTCTTTCTAAACCTAAAATTTCCAAAAAGATTTTCCTTTTTATTTTCTTTATTTAATTTGCACCAAAAACCCCTTTTTAATTCAATAGTTTGAAAATTAGACTTATTAAATGGATATTACTCAAATCCACTTGCTCAAGTAATCTTCCTTTAGTTTAAAACAATTTAACCATGTTTCTAAATCATTCTAAGTTTAGTTATCATCAAAACACAGGATCCAACAGCCTTCACTTAGGGGAGCGTGGATGGTATGAGCATCCACCTGGTTAGTGAGATCGTCTTTACTTCAGTTCTAGTTAGAAGGCATTGGTGAGAATCTACCAAGCTTAATAGTCTTACCTCCATCACCGAGCCCTAAACCCTTAGCGAGAGTCTACCTCGGCAAGCATCTACCTTAGCAAGATCTGAGTCCATTACCATGAAATTGATGGTCCATGGATTTTGGGGTAGCTTTGTTGGTGAAAACCCTACATGGTTAGTACAACTTCCTAGTTGAACTGTTGTGGGCCCTCACAATCATCTTACAAGCCTGAACATCTTGACAAACCCAACATGATTATTTAGCCTAGCAAAGCCCAAATCAAGTCTCAATAATAATCTACCACGGAGTGACAGCCTAACTCAGTAAGATAGGAGCATTACTGCTCTAAAAAGAGTCTTGGGAACACGTGTCCATGGTAACAAAAAGATAAGGTATGTGAGGAAAGAGCAGTCAAATATGACCAAGTCAAAGCAACAGATCCTAGAATCTAGCAACCACATTCACTCTACTACCCTCACGATTATAGCAATCGTCGGGTGGGACCATGTATTTAGATTCACAATGGAAGAGAAAAAGTACACACGGAATATGATCTCACACTCTTACTCATAGAAATTATATGTACTCACTCTCTTTTATTTGAGTACTAAACAGATTGGCTCAAATAGATTACAATCTAATAGTCATTTGGCCAATTGTATTTATGGCGACCATCATTAATAAACTGTTCTTTTCATGCTCCTTATTTTCATTTGCTTCATATTAACCCAATTGTTGGTGACCCCATCTTTAATTTCCCAAACTAAAATTTTGCATACACAATTTGGCGTTGTCCATAAGGACCCAATAACAATGGTTTTGAAAAATATGCATACCTTTTCTTTACATACTTTACTATTCATCTAGCTATGACAGGAAGATTCTAAAGTGTCGTGGTACAACCTAAAGATCCTACCTTAAGTGTAGTGGAACTGGTTGAGATGGCAAAGCAACAAGCTACTCAAATCATTGAATAAGCGTAGTTAGTCTCACACTAGGAAGAGTGCCACAACTTGCAGTAAGAATGTCTCCAAAGGCTAGAAAGGGAGAATTCTAGTTTGAAGGAGCAAGTTGCATATCAAGCCTCGCTCATCACCTAGAGTTTGCAATGATTTGGGCATATGCCTTCAACTGCAAACTCAAGCAAACGCCCATCGGGGATGCCTGAGAATTTCATTCCACTAGTATGCGAGTTGTCAGGTATGAACCCTCCACCTAATGGGTTAGCTAATGAAAATTCTGAAGAAGCACTCCTTGCAGGTGACAACCCTCAGATGCCACAATCAAACAAACGAACTCTATAGGATTGAGAGACAAGAATGGGCCCTAAACAACTAGAGACCAATGGCCACTCTGAGAAAGATCAAAACCTGTTAAGCGATGTATCTCCATCTACGACAATTGATTTGCCCTCAGAATAGAGGAAAAAGGTCTAGGACTTGGAAGCACTGGTGTTTAAGATCCTCAGCATGCCAATCTCACTAAAAAAGAGTGAGCCTGGGAGCTTCGTGGATTTGCCCTTCAGGGAGGATATCACCCTAGTTGACATGCTTAGAAAGTTTTCTTTCCCTAACTTTCGATTGTATGATGGCACTACAAACCCCTACGAACACATGACCCATTACAAACAAAAGATTCACACTGTCACCATTCCCCAAAACATACGAGTGGCATGCATGTGTAAGGGGTTTGAATTATGCTTTCATACAGCAATTTGCTAGTAGCCGCAAGCTCAAGAAGCAGCCTAAAGATCTATACAAAATAATTCACAGGAGAAATGAGAAGCTATGAGACTTCCTCAGAAGGTTTAACAAAGAAAAGGTCAACATACCTAGATGCGATGTCACTACCGCCATTGGTGCATTTAAGAAAGGTTTGATTGCTAACTTTGACCTTTACAAAGAGCTAACCAAATACACATGCAACTCCATAGAGGACATGTTGGCTCAAACTTAGGCCCAAATCAAATGGAAGGAAGACGAAGTTAACAAATGTACACGTCATTTTGAGTTAGACAGCCAAAAGTGTACAAATTAACCCTTATTCCAAAAAATAAACTGATTAAATACAAGTGTTTACTTACCTCTATATTCCTATGGTTTCCATTTGGTGAAAATTTATACTTTCTTCAAGTCCTAATCTTCAAATTTCCCTTGCCTCCAATAAGATTTAGACTTTTAGAAAGCTCCCAATGTCCATAAAAATATTTAGAAAATAAGCGTTGAAGTTGAGAGATTTTCTCATAAAAGATTAAAGCTTATAAGTATCATAATCCTCCATTAATAGAGGACATAGGAGCAGGCCAAAAGAAATCGTGGTGAACGAACCAGAGGGAAATGGACGGGAGGGAGGAAGAAGAGTGAGGGAATATATATTATAATGGTGTGGACCCTACACTATTATAATATTCTTTTCCTTTTTCTTTCCCATTTTCCTTTTAAATATTATATATATTATATATATAGACACATACTTTTGTTTCTCCCCCTTTCTTTTCTAAAAATATAATTTGGAACTATGACCTTAGAAGTTACTCATTTGTATAAATTATCTATATGCAATAATTATATTGTAAATCACCATAAAATAATATCATCAAATTCAACTTAGTATTAGTAATTATGAATTTTCTTTTTGTTTTTTAATATTCACTCATGTTACATTTTTTCCTTAATTATTTATTTCTAGATTTTAAATAATACATTTAATCTACTCTAAATCTCAAATCATTTTAATAAACCACTTCCTAATATTACTTAACTAATAGAAATAAAAATTAGGATGTTACAATTTTCTCCTCCCTTTAAGAATTTTGTCCCCAAAATTCAGCTTATTATAAGCTTTCTAATTTCTTTTTACTCATTGTTCTCATATACCACCTCTGAATTCACTCCTATGTAATTTCGTAAAGAAATTTATATTTTACTAGCTCACATTATACCTTTTCACTGCACTATTCAGATCGGTAATATTGTTTCCAATATGTTCAAAGTCTTTTTTTTATATATATTATCTATTTCAAAATAATCTTTGTAAGGGTCCCACAATTTACACTAATGTCAATAAATTTAGTTTTATATTCTCCAACTAGTTTATCTTAATCTCAAGCTGTGGTATATTCGCTCGTGCCATTTTATTTGAGCACAAGTACTCTTTCAAACTACAGCCAATTTAATCCTTTTTTTCTTTTCTTTTTTTCCAACTAGCAACTAACCATACTAATTGCAGAGGAATAACGTTAACATTATTGTTAACTAAATGGTTACTAAGTTTTTCCAGCACTAGTAATTTTTCAGCTATCACTTATCATTTGGGAATCAAGAAAAACCTTCTTTGTTATTACTCCATTATTCTTTACAATCTTCTTTTGTAATTCAATTAACCTATAGTCTCACCTTAAGGCTCATATTTTTTTCTTCCCACATTTAGACAATCTGCTCATAAGATCATAAATAATCCTTGTTCTTTATTTCTAAAACTATCAAGTCTTCTTAGGATTTAATCCACTAACTAACCAAATCAAGATTATACGAATCAACCCCTCTTATTGCACCAAAGATCTTACCATTTCTGAAGTACCTAGAATTACATCTACTTTTTCCATTTCAATTCAAGATTTCTTATGTGTCTCCATGCCGCTTTATTCAACAACATTCCAATACAACTTTTGATTTGAAATCAATATCCACTAAAACCAACATATTTAAATTTCTATATCCTCAATCAACACCTCAAACATATGTTTTTTTCCTCATTGCCACTAATCACCCGGCATCTTACTTTCAATCTTTTCATTAGTTTAAACAAGTTAAGAATTTTTAAATCTCGTAACTTCCAAAATCCCTCATGAATACATTTTCATGTTTCAAAAATATTTTTTGAATGACTTTTTTTTTGTGTGTTCACTATAGGAAAAATATTCATGGAAAAGAGTAACCAAACAACTTTAAAAATACCAACATTCAGCTAACCACATGAATATAATTTTCAAAGTCTTTTATAATTGATAAATCACAATTAAATAATATATATTTTCTTTTGTAATCACATACAAAACATCTATTTATTGAACAAGATTTTGAACACTTCTTGGAAGATTTTCTAACTTGATCAAACAATTAAGTAAATTCCTAAAAAATAACCTTTTTGTTTTAATAAGTTCACAAAGTGTGTCAAAAACTCAATGCTATGATAAGGCATTTGCCTGCAATACTTGCTTACAAAAATATTATTTTGTTGAAATTCTTGTTTTAGAAAAATTAGATTTTGAAACTAACAATAATACATCATAAAATTATTGTGTTTATATTTCAAACTCTTAACAAAATCCATTACTTCACACACGTTTTATCTCCTCATATTCCTTGTATCCTAAGAAACCTCATTTTCAAGTTTATATCAGTCCCCTTTTAAAGCTCTAACATATTTGCTAAATCTTTTAATAAACTTATACGTTCCTCTATTAGTTGTTCTTTTTCCCCCTTGGCCATATAATCAACTCCAATAATAAACAACTCATACCTACTATCTTGTCAAATAAAATCTGTCAAGTATCATCATAATCTTTTCTATCTTGTTTTAAATTCTCTTGTTAAAATTCGTTATGTACTCATATACAGGATCCAAACTTGTCCACTATGGTTCTAACAACAATTCTACTTTGTCCTCAATTCAAATGCTATTCTTACATTTTTTTTTTAATTAGCTCACATTATTGTTGTTGTTAACCACACCCAATTGCACAACTCCTCAAAATATTACTTTCCAATCTACTTCCCAAATAAATTTTTGATGCTTACGTGTCAATTTGAAACTCTCTTTGCCTTAAAAGAATAATTAATAATATCATTAGTTAGTTATTTTAAATGACTACTACTTTTTAATTTCAATAATTCATATCTTACAATACTGTTATCAAAACTTTCCTCAACAGCTTAACCTTTTTTATTTCTCTTTTTTTTTCCCCAATAGCAACATAATCACTAAATAACCCAACGGCATCCTCAAATTCAAGCCTACAAAAGCTTGAGGCACACATACAAACTAACAATTCATCGTCTTTTAGTCATTTAAAAAATAATCAAGAAACATACTAATTTACTTTATAATCAAATTTTTGCACAATTTTCATAATCATAAAAATGTATGCTTAAGAATCTATTTATACTTTTAACTTTTGCTCCTTACCACTATGTAGTACTTTAAAAAAATTCTAAAATGTGATTTAACTTCCATACTTGTAGCACTTGATATATTTTCCTTCATGTTGTTTCCCACTCTTCATAGTTTCCAACATCTTGGGATGTTTGCATTGCCCTCTTCTTTCTTTCTTTCTTTTTATTTTCAATTACTCTCACCATATACTTTATGAATACCTTTGGCTACTCCTAAGTCCAACGTTACCCAAAGACTCCAACTAACCTCAGACTTTCATCAAACTGTGTAAGCAATCATTTTTTTAACCATTATTTTCTGTATCTATCCATAACTTATAGCCCATTAAGATTAAGGACAAGGATTTTATCCTAGCTATTATAGCATACCATTACATTATTCTTGAATCTGATCACCTCTAAGCTCATCCAATATTCACATTCATCCATCTAATTAGTTAACACTTCAATCTTCCATTCATAAAAGATCCACTATTCATATAAAAACAAGTATTTCTAGTGTATTCAATAGTTGTTGCATCAATTTACTCTATCGATTATGTGGCATTGTTGTTACTTACACACACATTTAATTGTGAAATTGCGTATAAGCTTTTTGTTTTCTTAGCTTCTATATCATTAGTGTATTCTCATCACTTTCTCACTATGATTTATAACAATCTATATATTTTATCCAAATTTCTCACACTTTCAACAATACTCTTAATAATTATTTCCTAACATAGTTATATACAATCTTAAATACTACAACTTAAGAACCCTCCAATAATCTTTATTTTCGCAGATTTACTTCTAATTTGCCAATAATATAACTTGCAAAATTTATTTCTAAAGAAAAACAACGATGATATATTTGACTAGTTCCAATAATATTTTGGTTGCTTGTGAAACAACAAGAACAACCTACAAAGAGAAATATAGTTATTGCTTATCTTAGGAAGAGCCTATCTAGATATTAGGAATTCTTATTCACAATTACTTTTACCTTTAGTAGTGATAATTTCTTGTCTAATATTCATGCACCACATTCTAATTACAACTCTAAAACCAAGAAAAAACTCTTATAAACTTCATACAAGTGTAAATATATTTATATAAAAAGGAATTTTTATTGGCCAAAACAATAACTTCTCTTATATAATTCTTCTTTATTGCTTCTTTGACCTCTTGTTCTATTTGTTTCTGTAACATCTCATAATTTTTGTAGGCTAAAAAATGACATTTTAGGCTAAAATAGTGTTTTTAGGATAGACAAAATGTCGTACCCAGATATTTTTGAGGCCTAGTGAGGTATTTTGGATGAGCAAAGGGCCTTAGTCTATAAATGATTGAAATATCTCATAACAATTGACGTGAAATCTAGGGAAGAACCTCTGTGCAAAGAATTTCTATAAAGTTTTAGGTCGGAATATGGTCAAGTCTAAAAGCCCAAAAAAATTCTAATAAAATCCTAGAAAATGGAAGAGGGAATCAAGAACAGTATGGCGAGATCAGAATGATGCTTCGAGGTCCGAGGAATTTATTATGAATTTTTGAATAATTTCATAATTTTTTGTCGGACTAGGTTTTTGGCCAAAACTGATATTATCATATATATATATATATATAGGAACCTCAGTGTTCTGGAATAGGATTTAAGAAAATGAGTACGTTATTTTAGAGAATTTTTGGTGCTGTAAAAATCCAAAAAGAAAATTGGTTATCTAAGTAAAAATCCTTGAAAATCAGTAAATAGCCAGTAAAAGAGTTTTAAGAAAAAATTTATTCTGGGAGTTCTAAATTTTCAAAAATTCTGAAATTTTAATAGTAGCCTCCTGGTATTTTTTTTAAAGACTTTTGGTGAATTTTTTTGAATTTTTGGACAACCACAGAATGTTTTGTAATTTTCTAGTTTTTGGGTCAATTCAGAGGAAATTGCTGGATGAAATTAGGCCAAGAGGGCCCCTGGGCCCACTTGGACGTGGCCCACCCTTGCGTGGGGGGAGGAGTCAGGTTTTTGCATGTGAAATAAGAAGAAGAATGTAGAAAGGACACTTGTCAAAAAAGTGAAAATTTTTTTAGGAAAAGTACACATAAAGACCCAATAAATATTTGTAATTTGACCCCTCCTCTTCAATTATAAATAGAACCTCCTCCTTCCTTCTCCCTCAAACTATGCTCTCCTCTCTCTTCCTTCTAAAAGTAAGCCTCTTCCGAAGCAGTTTCAAGCGGTCCCTACCCCGGTTTTCAATTCAAGTCTTGATCATCTCTCTTCTTTTGAATTCCTTTATTTTCTAGCAGTCTTTAGAGTAGTTCTAAGGGGAAGTCCTATCCAATTGGGATGACCTAGATAGCGAACCTAAGGGGAAGTTATATCCAACTATCTTGGCCAAAACAAGCTTTCCAAAGGGGAAGTGCTACCCAATTTTTTAGGACTAAGATAGTATTTCCTAGGGGAGGTGTTGTCCGACTGTCCTAGACTGAGATAGCATTTCTTAGGGGGGGTGTTGTCCAACTGTCCTAAACTAAGGTAGGATTTCTAAGGGGGATATGTTGCCCAATTAGCGGGAGGTCCAGTGGACACATCTAAGCGGAGATGCTACCTAATTGCCCTGGCATAGGCAGTGGAGACGAGTCAACAATAGAGACTTGGGCTCGATAGGCTGTACAGGGTAGACAACAAAGGGGTACAGGTAGGGGAAGGATATGGTCCAGGTGGTAGGAAACTAGGGCCCTAGGGGGTACAGGAGGGGAAGAATTGTAGTATATCGATAGAGGCATATCGTAATGCATAACACTATAGTCTATGTAGGCATTACATAGCAGCAAACCAGCTATCCAGCAGTTATCTAATAGTCGACAGCTAAGGATCAAACACATACACCCAGAGACAAGGACAAACACCTGCATGGTATAGGAGTATACGGTAGCTAGAATCTCTAGACCTTAACTTATAGTGCTTGCTTGTCTGTTGTTTATGTTGTGTGCTTATTTACTGTAGTGTGATTGAGCTAGCGTGATATGTATTTGGTATGACTCTCTGTTGATATGCCTTGGTTATGTGATAGAAGTAGAATCACATGCATGCTCATTACACGGTAAGTGTTGAGAGAGAGGGCACTAGAGGAGTAATACGGGCATTACATGATAGCATGACATTCATTGCATTATACTATTACTAGTTTTAGATTCAGTTATTGAGGTTTTCCCAGAAACCTTACCCTCTCTACAATGTAGGCAAAGGATCAAGAAGCTAAGGCAAGGACCGAGTATAGTTTTTTAGGCTTCCTATTGTTATTTCTCAGCTGTATGTATATGTTCTGAGATTGATACACTGGATTATGGTTTGTATGCCTATGTTCATTAATGAAAAGTTGTATATCATTAATGTATTTTGCAAAAAATTTCCTCTATATTCTAACGTATGTGCATAATAAGCGGTTCCAAAAGCCACTTTAAGGTATAGTAAAGGCTCAAAAAGTAGGATGTGACAACTTTCACATCTATCGTTTCAATTTTATCATTGAAATTTAACATAATCTCCTTTATGTGACCCAAACTTTCATTTTTAGGCATAAACCCATAAGTATTGTGTCAAGTTGATAGTTTTGCTCCTATTCTCCGCTCTAAAAACATAATCTACCAAAAGAGTTAGAAAGTAATATATTTAGCTAAACAACTACAAAGGGAAGGATATGCACGACAGTTATATATTGCCACTAACCTCAAAACCTGAGGCTCTGATATAGAGCTGGGAAAACGGGTCCAACCCGCGGGTTGGGGTTTTCCCAACCCGCGAAGGTGCGGGCTGCACAGGCCCGCACCGTCCAACCCGTGGGTTCGCGGGTTGGCTCGCATATATATATATATTAAAAAAATATTTATACTATAAACCCTATAAATTTTAC
>JBAGKO010033248.1:0-10525 GCA_037177275.1 Acacia concinna | reverse complement strand
AAGATGTGATTGTTATGATTGACTGTGAGACATAGACTAAGATGGGCTGATGCCCATGAGATAGTGTGATTGTTTACGATTCACCGTGAGACATTAGACTTGTGATGTTGTTTGCAATTTCATATGATGACTTGTGGCATGATGAGATGGTTTGTTGTACATGCTTAGTATGTTCACATTCTATATGATTGATTGCTTGTTACTACTAAGATTCATTTTAATCTCATCCCTTTCCAATTATGTCTATATACAGTAAGGGTAGGCTGCTCAAAAGGCAAAGAGGTAGGTACTGGAAAATGAAGGAAGAGGTCAAGCTGAAGTTATTCGTTATTATATGTATTTTTTCCAAGCATAAAATTTTGAAAAGGCTTGTATAATTGGTAGATTGTATATGTAAAGAACCTCCTGTAGGCACTGGTATATGTAATATAAGATGATACTAGAATGTGGAACTGAGATGTTAGTATCAGAGTAATTACTATTTACATATGAATATGATCTACGCATACATACTTTGATAAATGTCAAGATAAAGGGGATCCTGACAACCCCCTCTTTTCTATAATATACATATACATCCATCTCTCTTTCTATATATATATTTCATGATTTTCCTAAAATTAATCCGTTATTCCTTATCATTTTGCTATATTATTAGTCACTATAGTTTTTATTGGATTCTTGCGGTTTCCTCAATTATAGGCATTAATTCTTATCACTACTACTAAATAATGATTTTGCATCCCTTGAAAATGCCCCCTTTTAAAAAAAGAGAAGTAAAAACTAAAAGTGGTGGCATTTTTGTAATTTTAGAGGTGTGGGATGGGCTTTCAATGTCCTAAAATAATAATAGGGATGTTGAAAGTCAATTTTTGGCATCCCAAAAAAAGCTTTTTGGATGCCGAAAGGGGACTTTAGGTGTCCCCACAAGTATTAGTGACGCCAAAAGTTAGACTTTTGGCATCCCGAACATCTATTAAGGAAGCCTAAACCCCTCTCCTAAAACACAAAAAGTGTTCTAATCCCTCCAAAAACCCAGTGCTTACGATTTTCTCTTCTTCCTACCCCCAAGTGTTTTGGCTGCACACCCCCACCTCTAACCCCTAATGCACTCTATTTTGTTCCACCACTTACCCAAAAAGCTTGGCTACCCATACACCCACCCCCTGGTGTGATTATTGTGCCACTACCACCCCTAAAAGCGTTTTATCCAAAATCCTACCACCCACCCAAAAAGACTTTTGACCAACATAGCCACCCTCTTCTGTCTTGTGATTTCTATTTGCACCCAGCCCTACAAAAAGATATCCTGCTGCACTACCCCCAAGGCCATCAGTCTCTCTCTTCATCCCACCTTCCTCACTGACGACAGCCCCCTGGGTGCGACTAGCTCCCTCTATTCATTACTCCCTCTCTTCTCTCTTCTTCCTTTCTTCCTTCCCCACTATGTCCGACACTCCTCTCTTTCTTCATTCCTTCCTCCTCTTCTTTCCTCACCATCTATCACATCAAACCCTTCTTTATTTTGACATTTCTCAAAGTGATTAAGCGCAATTCAATTAGCAAGTTGTAACAACACAAAACATATTGTACAAATATATAGTACTTAGGTACATTATAGTATTCCCATAGGTTATTATAGACAAATTTCTGATAGAATTTGAATCAAACTCAACTACGCACCGGCAGATATTCCATCGCGACACTGGAACATCACCAATCCTTCAATTGTTAGTGTATATTCCTTTACCCTGGTATCCATTTCGACTAGCTGAGTAAATTATATTTTATTAGAAAGGGTAAAATTTAAAAGAATTATAATAATAACTTGTAATCAATGATAAACACATGAAAGCTATACATGCAATACACTATATAATGCAACAAAGGTAAATCTATATGCCACATCCATGGCGTCTCAATACCATAGCCATCACAGCTAGGTATGAAGGTTAATGCCACTACTTGGACACCTTTCCAGTCTACTTGACCTTCCTTTACCGATTCATTAGTCATTTTGGAAAAAATCAAATCCTAAAATGTTAAAGGTGTAGTAAATGAGTTATTACTCATTCATTCATGATGTGATTTAGATGGAAGAATTCACTTAAAAGATTATATACAAGGCCCATGTGCAATCCAAATTGCAGAATTCACCACAAATTTTATGTGACAAGCATGTGCCTTGAAAGAGGAACATAAGGACGTCCAAATAATTCAAGAAGCATCTAGAAGATATTCTTATCCATTTATTAGGGTTTAATTTCATTTTAGGAAAAAAATTCTATTTTTATTGTATTTTCGCAACTATTTTTGGTGCACTTTATTTAGTTAGCATTTTAGGCTTAGATAGCTTATATTGGGCTTTTGGGCTTAGGTTACCAACTAAAGTTTTCATATTAGGATTACTTTCAAGAGTCTTGGCTTATAAATACTCATTTCTATAATCTTTTGAAGGCAAACTTGATTGTTGAATAAAAGTTGCATTATTACACTTGTTCCTTGAGTGGATTCTCTCTAGGTTTTTTTTTTAAACTAGCAGACTTATCAAGGCTTGATCAACATTGTGGCATCTTCCAACACTTTAGGTCCTTATTATTTCATGCTCAAGGGTTCAAGGGGATCTCCAAATATGTGTTTAGCTTTCTTAGGGTGAGTATATTTTCGATTGGTTGTGGGTTTGGGGATCTTTTCCTTGTGGGTTTTCACCATGAGACTGAAAAAGAGAATGAGAGTGAGAGCTCAAAAAAAGAAAATCAATAAGATCCATAGAGTTGTGAGAAAATTGAGGTTTAGTGCAAGGATATCTCTTTAGTGACTAATGATCATAATTATTATTTGTCTAGTGATATTAATGTGTTGCAGGTACAGAGAGATTTGTTTCCTAAGAATCCACCAAATAGATTCTTGCCCTCAAGAAGCTTTCAACCTTCATATCCTTCCAGTGGCATTGAAAAACATTTGAATTCAAGGTGGAATCCATTTGAGGAGAGAGGGAATGATGCAATCCAAATTGAAGAATTCACTTAACAGATGATGTACAAGGCACATGTGCAATCCAAATTGAAGAATTCACTTAAAATTTCATGTGACAAGCACGTGCCTTGGAGGAGGAACATAAGTGACGTCCAAAATAGTTTAAGAAGCATCTAGAAGATGTTCTTATCCATTTATTAGGGTTTAATTTCATTTTAGGAAATTTATTTTCTATTTTTATTGTATTTTCAGAACTATTTTTTATGTATTTTATTTAGTTAGCATTTTAGGCTCAGATAGCTTATATTGGGTTTTTGGGCTTATGTTGCCAACTAAGGTTTTCATATTAGGATTGCTTTCAAGAGTCTTGGCTTATAAATATTCATTTATGTAATCTTTTGAAGGCGGACTTGATTGTTGAATGAAAGTTGCATTACTGCACTTGTTTCTTGAGAGTGGATTCTCTCTAGGGTTCTTCTTAGAATTAGCAGACTTATCAAGGCTTGAAAATGTTGTGGCGTCTTCCAACACTTTGGGTCCTTATTCTTTCGTGCTCAAGGGTTCAAGGGGATCTCCATATATGTGTTTATCTTTATTGGGGTGAGTATATTTTCGATTGATTGTGGGTTTATGTATCTTTTCCTTGTTTGTTCGCACCAATTCCCATTCCTAGATACATCTCATTAATTATTTTCCTAAAAAACACATATTGATGAAATTGCCCTCACGAGTACTGGTTTATTTCCTTTTATACTTAGGGTACTTACATTGTTCCAATAATTATGACCCAAGCTATCCTGATACAATTTCATGTGTTGAATCCATTTTTGGCCTTAGATTTATCAAAATCACACTTCTTTCCCTTGAAACCTTGTAAAAAAAAAAGTACATATTTTGGGCAAAAATGTCATTTTCAATCCTAATGCTTCCAAAATGATTTCCTTACCTTAACCCTGCACAATTTTTCATCATAAATCCATTGGAAGTATCAAAACCATCAAAATCCAGCCACATCATGCCCAAATACATCTTGGACGAAATCAAGGGAAATATGACAAAAATGGATTTTCAAAGTTTCCTTCCACAAAACACCTTTATTTCATCTTAAATCACTTGTTTATGGCATTAACTCCACTTTCTACATGATCAATACAAATTTAGGAAGCACCTCCCCTTAGGTTCATGCATCCTAAAAGTCCAAAATCAACCAAACAACACAAGAACCACTAACAAACCTCACAAATCAACAAGTAGCTAAGGGTCCTTGAAGCTACCTCTTGAGTTCATGCTTTCTCACTCTAAAAGCTAAAACCTATCTACTTTTTCTCTTGATTTTCTACTTGCTAAACATGCAATCAAGAGTGCTCAAGAGATTAGTGGTGGTCTTGTATCAAGAAATGAGAAGAGATGAAGGTTTAGACATCCAACTTACCTTAGATACCTTGGCTCTTCTTCTTCTTCTTTCTCTTCTTTATTTTTTTTCTAAGAGCTCTCTCTCTCTCTCTCTCTCTGTGGCTCTCAAGCTTCACAAAATTATGGCCCCTTGTGGTCTTAAAATTGGTTTCATACATGTTCTCAAATTAGCTTAAATAATAAGATTAATTCTTGACCACATATTTTCCTTTTTACTTTAATCTTTTTGACTTTTCAAGACCAAATCTCGGCCATTTATTTTGATCTTCCTATCTTACCCTCAAGATCAATTTTATACTTCCATGTTTACCCTTAGAAGTGTCCCTATTTACCATATTGCTATCACCTTTTATTATGGTAATTAAGAAATTACCATAATTCTTCTATGTGCATTTTTTGGCTTTCTTTTCCATAAATAATTTCTTGGTCAAATTTTAACCATTAAAGTCAATGGAATTATTTTGGAAACTCATTTTTCTCACATTATTTCCCTCAAATTCATCCCAAGTCATTTTCCTTCTTAATTTCCAAGAATTTTCCTTTTCTTGGAAGACATGCTTGTAAAATATTCTTTTGTGGAAAATTTTCATTCCTCATGCATGAAATTATCTTTTTAATATTGCCTCAACCTCAAAATCAATTTCTCATATTGTCCCTCAATTATTGGAGGTCTCTTGTTATTTTTCATAATTTATTTTGGCATTATCTTGCCAAAATTCTAAGAATTCTTTGGGAGGTATTTTCAACTCCTTCCTTTCTCCAAAAACTCACTATTTTATTCCTTGGTCTTCCCATATGCTCAAAAAAAAATTTTGTGAGTAAAAATTGGGATGTTACATATTGCTCCTTGGGTCAGTTGGCTTTGAGGTAAATGCTTTTAAGTTTTTTTTCTTGAAGTTAATTTTTGTTCATATTTGAATGCATTTATATTTTTTATTGATGTATATTTTTTTGTGTGATTATGGTTATAGGAAAGAAACTAGTTTAAAAATGGAACTTATAATGTATTAAGGAAATTTTAACATTATCAAAAGGTTAAAACTGATTTGTCTTTGGTTTTTTTTCTCAAAAGCATTCAAATTTTTAAAAACAATTATAAAAAATAATTAATTAATATTTATTATAACATATCTCGATTTTCTCAAAACTCAAATAGTCAAATCTAAATTGAAAAGACGGCCTACAACATGTTTTCTCACTCCTGCAAGTTTTCTCCACCTCTAGATATTTACTTTTTTCCTTGCCCCATCACTGGTTTCATTTATTTAGCTTGATCTTCCTTCTTTTCTTCATCTAAGGTCTCACTCTCAAGTTCGACGAAAATATCACTGAAGATGGGGTGCTTAATTTCTTCTATCTGCCTGGGAAATTGCATCTTGCAGCTGTAATGCTCCTACTAGGAGATGCTTCAATGGCAACATACACTTTTTCTCCTTCTTCTTCATTCCTCTTTCTCTTTATATTTTCTTAACGTTTATTAGGCCAGTTTTTAGAAGTCACTCTGGCTTTCGGGTCAATCCCAGCTTGCAAGTCAAATAAAGGTTTTAGATGGTCCTACTAGTCTAAGCTCTTGGACGGCTCAACTAAGCAAAACAAGCCATCCTTTGGCCAAGTCGACGGCTAGGCTGGTTCAACCATCCAATTCGTTCTTGCTTTAAGCACTAGTGTGAAGGGGGTTGTCGATGAATTTTGTTTTGTATGATAAGTGTTATGTTAATGTTTGTTTGACTTATCTAACAAAGTTTGAAGCTTCAGTTGTCATGATTATTCAACTTGCAAGAGTTGGATTTGATGATCAGGGTGAAAGGTTATTAACTATGATTTAATTGTAATTAAATGATTTAATGCATTAATTATCTGAATATAATTGTTACTTATGAATATGAATATTTAACTTAATAATCTTTTTGGAGTGGGCCTATATGAGGTTTGTAGTTCTTTATGTGCTATGCAGTTTGCCTTTAATGAGAAGTGTCCTATAGTGAAGCATTTTATTGAGAGGTTGCAAGGGTGCTGAAGTTTTTTATTTAACATTTGATTTATATTACAACTAATATTATTAACTATCTTATTGTGTTTCTTAATATGAAGGAGGTGCCATCACCTATGGTTAGTGTTATCAATCCCTCTATTGCAATTACAGTAACCAACCAATCTACTATTAGCATGCTTCATTGTAATTTGAGGATTAATATAAAAGATATCCAGCATCAAGAAGTGGTAAGTGCTAAAAATATATAATTAGTTGATATTAAGACATAATAAGTGTGAACTAAACCTTTTTTGTAGCAAGGTTCATTTTTCCTCATATATTGTGAGATCGTGAAGTTGGATACATGCCATGGTTGGATGTATGAGGGGTGCTCAAAGTGTGGTAGCAAGCCTAAAGTTGATGGCAACAAGTTGGTATGCATGTTGTGTAAGAGGGTTCCGCATTCCATCGAACCAAAGTATGTACTAAAAATTGTGTTTGTTTGGGCTAAAAATTTACTTATTATGGAATATTTTGCATCAAATATTGTAGGTTTAAAGTACACTACATTGCTACGGATTCTACAAGGAGAGTTTTTGTTGTGTTCTTTGACAAGTTTGTTATTTAGCTCATTTAGTGTACTACTGCTAAGTTGAAGTCCAAATTGGAGAAGTGTTGTTTATATATACATTTTCAGTGAAAGTGTATTCATTTTATTTTTTTTCAAAATAATGTTATATTGATAGATGACAATGTGTGTATAGGAGGATCGTTCATATGACTTTCCTGTTAAGTTAAATATTTTTTTAAGTTTTTATTAGGGTGATTACATACTTTATCATTTAATGTAACTATTGAGAATGTTCATAGATGTATGAGAGCTAAATGTGGTTTTGTTACCAATAGTCAATGACAACAATTAGGTATATGCACAACTTTATCTTTTGTGGAAGGGTCTTTAGTTAGTTCTAAGAATTTTCTAGATAACTTTGGTGAAGAAAACCATTTTGTTGCGTTGGTTTTGATATTGTTGGTTTGAGTTTATTTAATATATTTAGTATATTTTTTGATGAAAATGTGGTTAAACTTCATTGGTTTTATGCGGATTACCTATAATTTACAGGGAATAAGCATATTATAAGATGTCGGGTTGCTCAACTACGTGTGGTTGAAGAGTAAGGCTATCAATTTTATGAGTTAACAAAGTCAACAGAAGATGGATTTGGTAATTTTTACTGTAAGCCAATGTTAGTTACTTTAGGTGAGTATGATGTAATATTTAGTTGACTATTTTGTAATTATTTCTTTCATGATCAATACATGAAAAATGGAAAGGTGACACATTCTTTATCTATGAGTAGTAATGGTCTCACATGGAAGGATTATAGGCGGAGTGAATTCCATCAATTGTCTAATTTTCCTATAGATGTTACAAGATCTAGTATGAAAAGTTATTTAGGTATGTATTAATATAGTGTGTGTGTGTGTGGCAAAATGCTTCATTTATAGCGTTATTGATTATTTTTCCCATTATGAACAATGTGGTTTTAGGTAGCATAGAAGATAATTATAGAAATATTGTCTTCTCATATAATTGCAACTACAGTTCTGATGGTGACAATAGTGATGAAGAGGAAGATACTACATGTGGTACATGAGGTTTTTCTTAGTAACAATTGCTTTTAGTTGCCAAGGTTAATGTAGCTAAGCAAGTAAAGTGTCAGGTGTTGCTAATGGTTTAAGAAACTTTGATGTGATGAGTTTAAATACTTGGTTTGATAAAAATGTTTGAAAGGACTGTTTATGTGAGTTTTTTATTAATGGAATAATTTTTAGTTGAAAACACTCATGGCTACAGTTTTTGGAATGCAATTTATATTGTTATGTACAGTTTATGTGGATGAGGGAGAGCCAATATTCATTTTTGGGTATTTTGACTAAAAAATGTGTCCAAATGAAAGGGTGGGTAAGAGTCTACAGAAGCATTTCAGAGCATTTCAAACTCTTTCTTTGTGTTGCCTTAGGGGTAAAGTTCAACTACCTCCATTGTTGGCTCCTCTAAACTACTATAACATATGCTTTTCAACAAGAGCACCCCTTCATCTAAGACTTTCCAGAAAATTATATGTACTTACAATAATATGTTTGTGTTCATATCGATGGTGGGAAAGATATATTATGTAAGGAATTTCAGGGGAGGTCCATATACCTTTGTGCTCTCTGAAATTAACTACCATAATATTGGGAGTCTGTTACCACTAAAAGGTTAAATTCCAATAAATTCTCAATTATATATGATACCTAAAATGAGATAGATATTCGAATATCTACAATTAGGTGAGTTTGTATTAATATTAGTAAGTAATATACATAAATTATGTTGTCTTTTTTCAAAGAACTTTTCTTAGTTGCATCTTATGTAATATTGTTTTTTAATTGATTCTTTCACTAAGCATTTGAAGGGAGGGACTATTAACCCTGAGATTGTTGACAAGATCAAGCAAATTTTGGATCAATATAATCCATATTGTTTGGCATCATAAATCATCAAGGATAAGAGACATAGTGATTTGAGGATTCGTCACATTTGTCAAACAATATTGTTTGACATAAAAAATCATCAAGGATAAGACACACAGTGATTTGAGGATTCATCACATTGGTTCAAGGCATACTAATGGTTGTAACTATATAGTTTCAATTGTGCATTTTTTAGTTATTATTGATTATCTTGATTCTTTATGACCATTGATCTTCCATCGTGCCAATTGATTTGCACATTAATGCTACATTATTGCATTTCATGATCACTCACTCACTTCTAGCTGTATAGAGTGATTTTCCCCAATTGTGATCATTGTTTCATCGTGCCATTGCATTTAGGGCTAAATTGTGCATTCTTAGTGATTCCATTGCCTTACCTCTTTGTGTGTGCATTATATTTTGCATATCACTTACTACTAGGCTTGGTATTTGCTACATTTGCCATTAAAGTTGAAGCTTTACTCATTCTTGACAATTCAACTTTACTTGCATAATTTACAAAATGTTAGAATTGACTTTGCATGCTTTGAAAATTCATGGAAAATTGAATTCTTGGGATTTTAAGCTCATTCTTGTTGTCTTTGAAAGCTCACATCCTAAGCTGTTGTAAGAAGCCATTCTTGCAGCTTGCTTTCTTGTTTCCTAGCCATAGAGTGACTTTTTGCCTCTAGCTATGTGGCTAGTCTTGATTAGAGCTTACTAGAACTGGGAATTTGGGCTGGCCCGAGCCCATCTGGCCAGCCCGTAACTGGCCACGGGTTAGACGGGTCAAGTTGAGCAACCCAACCCCCTTACTTGGGTTGAAACCCTACAACCCGAACCTATGCTTTAACCTGCTAGCTTGAAAGCTAATTGGCCTTTTAACCCAAAGCATGAATGTTGAATCCTGAGTTTAAAGATCGCAATATTTGCAAAGTCTGACAATAAGACACACAATAATCAATAACGTAAAGAAAGAAGTATATAGTGTGAGACAAAGCAAGGATTGGGGAAAAAGAATGCCTTGAATTTCCTTAGTCAATATGGTAAGGACTCATTCACATTTAGCCAGCCAAATTGCGCAATAACAAAGGGCAAATCAGATCAGCATACAATAGATGCTTGAACTTTGAAAAATTAACAAGGGATTTCAAATTTATAAAAGTGTAAATAATGAAAATAAACATACATTTTTATAGATATTAGTTACCACATTTTGGCTTTCACCTATTTTGCTTATGCTATTCACGGGCACAAATTCACCTTAATCACCAATTCAAGCTCCATCACCCATTCAAGCTGACTTGCGGCATGTGACAAATCCAACAAGAATCTAAGATTAGGTCAATACTCAGTCAAATCTAAGGTTGAAAGAAAGTAGGAAGAAGAAATGTGTGAGCTACAGCTACAAACCTGTGAGTCGTAACTCTGTCAGCAACAGCAACCAAGCTGCAAGCTTTGACCTCTAAGCTTGACTATGTGAGACCGTGGTGAGACTGCAAGAGTGACTGTTGCGCTATGTGCCTATTGTAACACCTTAACTTAGACCTTCTTTAGATCACTAAACGTCCTTTAGTATTTTACTAAGTGCGGAAATTCGTGAATTTTTAAAACTTTTTATTTTTCCTTTTGTTTCCGATG
>JBAGKO010033209.1:0-10528 GCA_037177275.1 Acacia concinna | reverse complement strand
ATTAATTAATAGAAGCCAAAATATAACATTTTCCCTCCAAATTCCCCCAATTTTGGAGGGGAGGGTTGGGAGGGGAAAAATTTTCCCTCCCCTCCTAAAATTTTTTGTTATCTAAACAAGGGGAGGGGAGCAAAATCCCCCAATTCCTCTCCCCTCCCCTCATACCAAACACACCCTTAAGGTGACCCTTTGAACCATCATCGTGTTTGAACAGTGGAACAGAGAAAATAAAAATTTCAACCCAAATAATTATCTTTTGTTAATTTACAGAGGCATACAACATCAAAATATTCAATACTGCTATTGTTCATATATTCATGCCAGGAAACAAAAAACATAAATGTCTATAATCAAATTCGCTTCTTGCCTCTGCTCCTATAGATCCTTCACATGTATTAAGGAGAGCGTAAGGTTTTTGGAGAAACCTTAGCAGTAAAATCATACCGATAACAGTATAATGCAATGTATGTCATGCCGTATGCAATGCCCGTATTTCCCCTATAGTGCCCTCTCTCAGCACCTACTATATACCGGGAGCATGCACGTGTCTCTACTCTACTCAATAGCTAAGGTATAAAACATAGAGTTAAACATTTCATACATACATGTTAGCTCAACCAGAACACGAAATTGATAAGCTTATATTTTATAAGTAAATAGGTATAGATTTTGAGATATATTTGGTTAGATTTATTGATATTATACCTATTTAATTACCTTTTATATATTTCTTCTATCCTTTAATTAATTATAAAATATAAAAAAATTTAGCAAAAAATCTATTTACATATTATTTTTATTGTGTATAGAATGAAATATATAATAAATAATTAAAAGAAAAAAGGTAACATGGGTCCCGCATCAACTAAAGTAAAGCAGAGAAAGGGAATAGCAATACGAGGCACATGGCAACAATGGCATTAAAGAAAGGGACAGATTTGCATGATGGAAAAAGAAAAAAAAAACAGAAAAAAAATATTATTATATATCTTTCAAAAGTGGAAAAGCCCAAGAGGAAAAACTTAATTCATATCCATTAAATAGAGATGCAGAGGCAGCAGCGCAGGAAAACATCAAACGGCACATGAGCAAAATATCACAAAGGCGGTAGAGAAAAAGAAGATCACGGATAAAGGGAATTGCGACATGAACGATACATCTTGAAGTAGGGAAGGAAAGTGGCGAGAAGTAAGAAGCACCGAGCACGATGTGGATCTACAATATATTTATTATTTTATTCTTCCTTCATTTTCTTTACTGAATCTAAATTTTATCTTATTGTCATTGATTTTCTTTTAGCCATGTGGGGCTAATTTAGACCCAGAGGAGATATGAACTTATTTGCTTTTTAGATTTGATTTTTTATAAATTAATTATGATTAATTTATTTCAGTTTATTTAATTTTGATTTTCTTAATTATTATTTCTTGACTGGCCATCAATAAATATGTTTTGAGGATTTAGGGTTTAACGTAACGAATAGAACCTTAAATAGACTTTGAGATTAAGGAGTGTGGAAGGTTTTAATCTAATTTGCCTATATGATAGAAATATACAAATAGGATCCACATAGTCAAATTAGAGTGATTCTGGACTTTAATTGTGCCTTCTATAATTTTGTGAGACATTACATAATTAATTAAGGTAAGGATATAAATGAATCGACAGGCATTTATAAACACCAATACTCTAGATTAACTGATGAAATTAATGCTTAATTAATTTAGTGGGAGTAAAAATCTAACTTAGCAAATAAGGGATTAGTCACTCTAGGTTGATTTAGACAGAAAGAGTTTTCATAAATTTTATTTTCTTTACAATTTTAATTATAAATTATATTTGCTTGACCTAAATGAAATTTAAGAATTTAATATCTAAAAATTAGTTTTCTTGATTCCTCGTGGGAATAATATCTTACTTATCACTTTATTACTTGATGCGGCCCGTGCACTTGCATATTCTTAGGCTCTACAATAATTTTTGCCTATCAGAAATACAAGCAATAAACAAACAACATACAAACAGAGAATAATAAGTTAAAGGTAGAGATTCTATCTACCTAGTATCCTCATACTATATAAGTGCGTTGTTTCTCTATTTCCGGCACATTTGGGTCACTGGTTCATTTCTCTGTAATGCCTATATAGAATACAATAGATGGCGTTATTGTATGCCCTTATTGGTATCCTACTGCCCTTCCTTTCTAGTACCCCTAGGGTCCTGGTTCCCTACTACTTGGACTGTATTTCTCTCTTACTTATACTGTATATATCCCCTACCTGCACCCCTCGCTATCCACCCTGTGCAACTCAGGTCCCTGTTGTTGGCCTATCCCAATTGCCTTGGCTGGGAAGCATCTATCTTTAGATGTGCCCACTAGACCTCCTGATAGCTAGGTAGTATCTCCCCCTTAAAAATCCTACTTCTGTCCAGGACCGTCAGACAACACCTCCCCTTAGGAAATGCTATCTTAGTTTGGGACCATTGGATAACACCTTCCCCTAAGAAATACTATCTTAGTCCAAGACAATCGAACATCACCTCCCTCAAGGAAAGACTATCTTGGTCCAGAACAATTGGGCAGCATTTCCCCTTAGGAAGGCTTGTTTTGGCTTAGATAGTTGGACAGAATCTTCCCTTAAGTTCACTATCTAGGCCTACCCAATTGGACAGAACTTCCCCTAACTACTCTAATAACTGTTGGAAAATAAAAGAAGGAGGAACTAGAACTTACTTGGATAGAAGGTTAGGCCGGGACCGCTCGAATTTTCGTTGGAAGAGGCTTACTTTAAGAGAGGGTGGGGGAGATCCAAAGGGGAGAGGATCATAGTTATAAAGAGGAAGGGGGATCTATTTATAGTTGAAGGGGAGGGGTCAAAATATAAATATCTATTGGGTCTTTAAGTGTAAGTTTCCCAAAAACTTTTCCCCTTTTTTGACAAGTATCCCCTTCTACATAATTCCACTTTTTCACATGTAAAAATAGGTCCCCTTCTCCAAGCTAGGTTGGTGCCAAATTTAGGTGGGCCCCAAGGCTCCATCTATCTCAAATTATACCGATAATTTCCACTGGATTGGCTCAAAAATTGGAAAATTCTAGAAAATTATGTAGTCATCAAAAATTCCAAAAAATTCACAAAAACTCTCTAAAATTACAAGGAGTCTATCCCTAAAATTTCATAATTTTTGGATTTTTAGAACTCTTAGAATTAATTTTACTGTAAAACATTTTTTACCGATATTTTACCGATTTTCAAGGGCTTTTACTCACATAACTTGCAGGGCTTTCCAGAATCTAGATTTGAATCAAGGATCTCTATTTGATACTATGCTTTTTGGTACCCCATGCAGTCTGACAATCTCTTTGATGTACAGCTTCGCCAATTTCTCTAGCGGATATTGGGTTTTGATTGCTAAGAAATGAGCTGATTTTGTTAGCCTATCATCTATAACCCATATGGCATCATACCTTGCTACTGCATGGGGTAACCCAACTATGAAGTCCATCGAGATACTCTCCCATTTCCATTACGGAATATCGAGGGGCTCTAAGAATCCTGAAGGTTTTTGATGTTCTGTTTTCATCTTGTAACAAGTGAGGCATCGGGACACATCTAGTCACATCTCTCTTTAGTCTAGGCTACTAGAATATCTCTTTTAGATCTTGGTTCATCTTTTTATGCATGGATGCAACGTGTACCTACTCTTGTGTGCTCATCCAGGATTCTCTTCCTCAAACTATTAAGTCAAGGAACGTACCATTTTCCTTTGTGCTTGACTATGCCCTCTGGGGAGATCTCGAAATCCTTCGTCTCATGGTCCAATACCTTTAATTTAAGGGTCTTTGCTAGTCAATCTTTTTGCTGGGTGTCATCTATCTTCTCAACTAGCTCATCCTCCAGTTTGGATATCCTGACTTTCTCTGCTAACAACTGCATTTAACGGACAGGACTCTAGTCACTGGCATCTTCTAACAGCTGTTGCTCTTTGATAATCAAAGACGCTATATGCACTGTCTTCCAACTCAAGGCATCAGCCACAACATTGGCTTTGCTTGGGTGGTATTTGATCTAGTAGTCATAGTCCTTCAACAACTCCATCTATCTTCTCTGTCTCATGTTTAACACTTTTTGGCTCTGGAGGTATTTGAGACTTCTATGATCGCAATACAACTCTATCTCTGCTCCGTATAGATAAAGTCTCTATATCTTTAAGGCATGTAGTATCGCTGCCAGCTCTAGGTCACATGTGGGAGAATTCTCTTCGTGTGGCTTTAACTGTCTAGAGGCGTATGCCACCACTCTACTGTGTTGTATCAACACAAAGCCCAAGCATATGTATACACAACATACGATTGTGTCGGATTGAGAATGATCAACATAGGAGTTGATGTCAGCTTCTGCTTCTGCTTTTTGAAGTTAGCCTCACACTTCTTGTCCCACACAAAAGCCTAATCTTTCTTCATAAGCTTAGTTAGCGTTAGGGCTATGCAAGCAAAGTCTCAAATAAACCTCCTGTAATAGCCTATTAAACCCAAGAAACTCCTTACCTCTATAACGATCTTGGGTTGTTCCCAGCTTATTACTGCTTTTATCTTGCTAGGGTCCACAGCCATACCTTCACTGAACATCATATGGCCGAGGAATTTCACTTCTTTAAGCCAGAAATCATACTTGTTAAGTTTGGCATAGAGTTGCTTCTCTTTCAAAGTACTCAAGACTATTCGTAGATGCTTCTTGTGTTCCTCTTCGGATTTATAGTATACGAGAATATCATCTATGAATACCACCATGAACTAATCCAAATACAGATGGAAGACTCTATTCATGTAATCCATGAACACTGTTGGTGCATTTTTCAACCCAAATGGCATTACCAGAAATTCGTAACGCCCCTGTTGGGTCTTAAATGCAATTTTTGGAATATCCTCCGCTTTCACCCTTAACTGATGATAACTTGATCTCATATCTATCTTTAAAAATATAGTGGCCCATTAACTGATCAAGTAAGTTATCAATCCTGGGTAGCATATATTTGTTCTTTATCATAACTTTATTTAGCTCATGGGAAGTCTATGCACAATTTGAGACTGCCATCTTTCTTTTTCATGAACAGTTTCAGAGCACCCTAGGTGACACACTGGGTTTGATAAAGCCCTTCTCTAATAGCTCCTCTATCTGCTTCCTTAGTTTTGCCATTTCGTTGGGAGCCATTCTGTATAGAGCTTTCGAGATTGGTTGCGCCCTTAGTACTAGATCAATAGCAAATTCCACCTCTCTTTCTAGTAGCAATCCGCTGATCTCATCCAAAAAAACGTCTAGATACTCATTGATTGCTGGGATTTGCTCAATCCCTGAGTCTACTTCTACCTATATTGAAAAGAATACTAAGTAGCCCTAACATCCCTGCTTTAGGCTTTTCTCCCCTGAGCCTCAGAGATAAGATTCAGCTATATTTCTGTGCTAAGGACCAGCTCTCTAGGGAGAAGTATTAAACTCTTATTCTTACAATCGAGGAGTATAGCGTTAGATGACAACCAATTCAGGCCAATAATCACATCAATACCACATAAAGGCATGCAAATAAGATAAAGAACAGTATAACAATATGCATACCGGACAATGCAACTCAAACAAACACTAAAGGTGCATACTCTAGCATCTGTAGGAGTGGGTACTACTAAATCATATGTCAAAGTATCAACAATGAGACCCAATCACCCCACACACTCATATCCTATGAATGAATGGTTAGTGCCTAAGTCAAATAATGTATCTGGGGTCTCACACCTTGTATGAGCTCAGGCAACTTACGCACCTTCTCTTAGGTCAGGGAAAAAACTCTCCCATGTATCTGGGGTCTCACACCATCAGTACCTTGCAGACACTCCCCAACAAAATGTCCAGGCTTGCCGCACATGAAGCATACATCTTAGCCCATCATGTATGGCCTATCTCCGTGATCTCAGCCATAGATATCACAACTCTTCCTGGGTCTGTTGGTGTCAAACCCTCACTACCTGACTTTCCTCCTCACTTCCCTTTTTTGTCAAAACTTCCTTTCTTTCTTTTCTTATCATTAGTTGTGGTTCCTATAGATGTCCTTGCAACTGTCTGGATAGTCTTAATCATTTTCAATGGCTGGCTAGACCCGACATATGCTTTTGGGGTCGCCTTCCCAATCAGCCAGTGGTTAAGGCTACTTTTAGTAATATGGCAGACTTCCACTGCCTCGTTAAATCTCTCCAGTTGTCGTGGAGCTACTCTTTCTCTTAGGGCTGCCTTGAGCCTTCTCATCATTTTCTCGGTAAACCATCGCTCATCATTGTGATGCTGCAAATACATATAATATCAAGATAAAGTGATATACTTGGCAAGATAACTATCGAAGGTCTCGTCTTCCGCTTGCCTCAACGTTAGGAATTCTGATTCTTTCTCATCCCTTATGGATTGAGGGAAATATTTCTGGTAAAACTTTTCCAAGAACAACTCCTAGGTTACTAGAGTGTATTAGGCTTGCAACACCATTTCGGTGTTTCTCCATACTGGTCCGCTTCCCTTTCTAATTTATAGATTGCTAGCTGACCCTTCCGCTCAGACAAGCAACCTATTACCCTAAAGATTTTCTCTAGCCGAGTGACCTAGTCTTCCACTATCTGTGAATGAGAAATGCCCTTCAAGATAGGCAGATTGTGCTTGCATAACTTTTCAACCCATCTCTAGGTTGCCTTTGGGTCGTCTATCAATCCTTCAGGCACTACTGCCTCCAGCTGGGGTTGTAGTGGATTAGGTCGTGGAGGTTCTCTTACCTCAGCTGCCATGGACTATTTGACATGTTCCATGGCTACAGCTACTATTGTTGTTGTTATAGCTTGTTCCCTATCTTGTTCCTGTCGAGCCTGAGTGGCTTTTATCTCGTCTATCATCGCTTGTTGTTCATCCAAGCGATCGATGACCCTTTGTATCGAATCAGCAGGAGCTTCGGGGTTTCTATCCTGGTCTCCCCTGGTCTTGCCATATTACTTTTCTACAACAGGAATAGAGATTTTAGGCACAACTAACTTTATACATATATTAGCGGCAGTTAACAAGTAGCACATATGTCTATGGTTTATAGCATTCAAAATATACAACCAAAATTTCATCTATTAAACCAACTATTCATATATATATATATATCATGTCATTTTGAAATATCTATGTCTATCTAAAGGCATGCCAGACAAAGTCTGACAGTCGCTCCAACCATATCTCAACACTAGCCTTAGAACCTCTACCATCCTCATTAACTGTCACTTCCAAACCAAGGTCCCGGGGAGAAATTGAAGGAGAGCCCAGACCTAGTGTTGATTAGTAAGATACGAGGCTTCTACTACAGCATCCTGATACAACTGTCTTATTTCCTGGAGACATTTTAAATATACAGTTGCTAGCTGGTTTAGGTGAGAGTTTAAGCACCCACTCCGGATCCACATACAAAATTGTAGAGGTGGGAAAACAGGTTGGCCTGTTATGGGCTCGGGCTTAAATGGGATAGCTTGTTTAGGCCTGATACCCAAAATACATACAATTTTTTAGGCCTGGCACGATTAGCCACGGGCTCGGGCTAGCTTGTCGGGCTTGAACAAAAAAATAATAAAAATATTTTTTTAAAGAAATTTACTTCAATGCTAAAATTTTAAAATTAAGACAAATATTTTTAAAGTATTAAATGTTTTATCTTTTTTAATAAATAGAATACATAACCTTTTGTCTTAAAGTAAAATTCTTTAAAAGATAAATACTCAACTTTCTCATTTTTCAATTTGTGTTATTAATTTTTCTTTTTCTCATAGTTTGCCTAACATTTAGACATCCTCAAATACAATTAAAAAATTGTTCTTTTTGTATATCAAAACTAAGTTAAAACATCAAACATTATTTTTGTTTAAAAAAAAAGACAACATATATGAAGTTTAAAAACTAATGTTTATAATCAAATAAATAATTAGATAAAGACAAATTATAAAATAAACACTAAAGAATATGAATAACATTATGATTTTTATCTTCTCCATGCCCATAATCATCATTATCATCTTATTATATCAATTTTTTTAAAACAATATAAACGGGCTGGCCCGTTTAAGCTCGTGGCCCTACAGGGCCAGCCCATTTATGCCCAAATTCATTTTTAAACTCTAAATTTCAAGCCCGGCCCATGACGGGTTTAGGCTTAAAAGGGCTGGTCTGACGGGGTTGGCCCAAATTTTTGGCTCTACTGGACACCTAGCTATCAACAACAATGGGGATGTGGGTTTTTTAAATAAATTGTGGCGCAAATAATAATACTAGTAGTGATTATGAATTTCTTTGATTTGCCTGCAATTAATAATTTTAAAAACATCTCAACAATCCATCGCATTGGCTTAGACTTTCTTCTAATTCTTTGAATAGTGATGAGCTTATAGAGTGTGGAGATCAATAATGAACAAGGAAATACATAGTGACTAAAGATTTTTTTCCCAATGTATATATTTTTTTTCAACAACCAATGTATATATTGAATATATTTATTGAAGTATATACATTGATTGAATGATCTACTATTGAAAAGAATCTCATAGATAATATACCTAATAAAATAGTGTACTTCATTCTCTTCACAATGCAACAAAAGAATAAGATATGCTCCCTTTAGTGATGAATGTAATACGTATTTAACTAATTTGATCACATACTTAACTACAATAAATCACATTTTAAAAACAACTTTTATGGATAAACACAGGATAGGATACAGGACATAGCTTATCCTTATCCTATATATATATCCGGCTCCACCCACCCATATTTGTCCGGATTCCATTTTTCTACTGCCTTGTTTTCTGCTTAGTTAAAATGTATATAAATTTATTACGATAATATATGCATGTATATATGTAATTAATTAATAGTGGCCGGGAGATGAATCCAATGCCTCTTCTTTCTATAAAAAACTCCTAAACTATTCTCACTATTTTCCCACACCACCCTTACTTGATCATCATATACTTAGCTTGTTCCCATAAAAGCAGGTTCATTTTAAGAAATGGCCGGAGCTCTCTCTGGTGAAGCATTAGCCAAAAACATTCCCATAGATTAAGGAGCGAGGAAGTATTAATTATCAGAAGAACAGAATGATTTGTGAGGATCCACAATTGAAGATTTCCTTCAAATTAATCCTGACCAATCATATCTTCTATCTATCACTGAATGAGAAGAACGATCGCCAATTTTGTACGTAGGTTGTGTTCCATAATTCACACACACACTCGCACACGCACAAGCAATTTCAGAAGAAGCCATTAAAATAAATAGTTTGTTGAGTTGAAAAACAAAAATCAATAAACGAGACAGTTTTATCAAATGAAGAGATGTATGTAGCGAGATGATGTTGGAGTGTCCTTAACCCATTTAATTTGTCCCTGTACCCAATTTCTAATGATGCATGTTTCTTATTAAAACAACTTAATTATCTGAAAACGTAAAAGGTAACTATGAAACCACGAGGAAGCTAACCATATTGCTCCTCCTCATGCTATTTTCACATTAGTACGCCCTAATGGCGTTTTTATCCAAATACCATAAACAATAAAAGAAAATATTTACTGGAATGCTACACTTAACATCATTCACCACAAGAACCATTTTTTCTAAAATAAGAGAGTGCCGAGACTTTATCGAAATATGTGGAAATCGTTCACGTCGTGAACAATTTCCACAAATTGTTCACGTAGTGAACGATTTAAGTTTTGTTTCTTTTTTTTTTTAAATTTTTTTGCTGGTGGTGAAAATTGCAACTAAGTATTCTATTTCTTTTACCTCACTTTTTATTCTTCTTTTAGATCTAAAAAGAGTTACAATTAATTCATTTTTACTTCACCATTTGCTTTTTTCATCTCCTTTATTTTATATATCTAAATAAGTAGGAATAGATCTAACCTCCCCAAATAAAACGAATTTTGGAAAACTTTATAAAAAAATATATTTTATCTTAATAACTGAGAGATATATAAATATTTTTTTTTATAAATATAACATGATATATCCAGAACCTACACATTTATTTATATATGATCTTATATGCTTTTTTTTATGTTTTAAATTTTGAAATTATTCCATCAAATTAATTTAAATATTACATATTCAAAATATACGCCTCTTTTTGCAAATGTGTTTATAGAAGAGAATTTGAAACTCTAAAAAAAAAAAGAATTTGAGAGAATTTTGTCAAAAGATCAATAAAGATTATTCTTTTAAAAAAAAATTCAAATATGATTTATTTTAAACATTTGCCTTGATTCATTTACCATAATATTTGAAAATAAATCATATTTTATTTTTTTAAAAAAATAATAATATTTATTCTTTTGAGAAAATTCTCTCAAATTCCTTTTATTTTTTTGGCCAGACTCTCAAATTCTCTTCCAGAAGCACATTTGCAAAAAGAAGCGTATATTTTGAATATGTCATATTTAAATTAATTTGATGGAATAACTTGAAAATTA
>JBAGKO010033198.1:0-10529 GCA_037177275.1 Acacia concinna | reverse complement strand
TTTTTCCACGTAAAATCTGTGTCTCCTTTATCTTCATTATTATTTTCTCAAATTATCAGTTGCAATTTTGCTCTATCTGACGATCCTATTTCACAACAGCAATCACAACCAAAGCCTACCCTACAATATTTTAAATATCAAGTTATCGTCATGGAGGAAGACATTCATATTTTCAAACCGCTGGGTTGTAAATAACAAATTCAGAAGATTAGTTATTGACAAAACATACTAACCCGTTGCTTATACCTATCACTTCTGTGACTTCGCTGGCTATTAGATGATACAAATTTAATTCATTCTTGTCTGAATACCATGAGTAGGTTGGCAATATGGAAAATGAAATATTCCCTTCTATAATAAGAATCTATGCTTTGTTTGCAGTGACGTACTTTAATTAGGAAAATTTGGGTTTATAAACTAAGGATTCAGTAAGCGCTAATTATTCTATTCTCTACAAACAAAGGAACATTGAAGTAGTACTACTATATAATTGTCTGTATATGACGGTTTTAAACCATAATATATTTCTTCACCATATATATATAGTGGTTAAGAAATAGAAATATATTGGTATTAATATTTGACGGTTTTAAATTGGAAACGTCATCCGTGATTCATATATATATATATATATGATAGTTATTAGTTAAATAGTAATATATATATAAATAATATATATGACAGTTGTTTGTATATATGACAATTTTTATAAATAACCGCAAAGTATTTTCACCAATTTTTTTTAACCTAGGACTCATTTTTCTTCAGCCCCACATATATACATATATATATATACATAAAATAAATTAAAGCAGTATCAAATATATATAGCACAACAAGCATATCAGAATAGCAGCAAAGATATTAGATTATTATTTACATATCATCATTGATGTGTCATATATTATATACATGCATGCAGATTCAATATACATATAGATCGAAAACAAGCTAGCTAAGAAAGAACTATATATATAGATAAAAAAGAAGTTAAGAAAGAACTATATATTTATATACAAAAATTATTTGTTCAAGGTAATTAAGCTGTCGTCCACTGTAGATAAATGGTTATAGCCAACTCTTCGACGAGCTCTTCAATTTACCGGCTCGAATATACATTATAGTAGGCATCACTAAAGTACTACATGCAATAACAACAAATTAATGTTAATGAATAATATTGATAAGTATTGATTATATATATTGCAGTAGGGGTTTAGAATTAAGGAAAATGGGCAAGAAGTTAACTAGAGCCTCAATCTCTTTATCCTACATGCGTGCACTCCCACACACACACATATCAAATACATACCAATGGAGCTGAGTGAGTAGGTGACTATGTCCTTCATGTATTTCGTGACACAGTACTCACAGTAATTGCTACCTCTCAATTGTATTTGACACTTTAAGTAAACAATGAACATATAAATCTCTAATAGTTTAGATAAATCAATTCACAAAAATTCTATTATAGTATTTTGGTGAATTGATGTACCTTAACTATCTTAAAAGCCTACAGATAATGGGGGCAGCAGATGCCTTTGCCATAGGCATAATAATAAAGCACTTTGACATAATTGCAACAAGAAATTGTTAGAAAACAATTACAATATAGAAATTAAATTAAAGCATATGTACGTTACAAGCTAGTGATGGACTTTCGTATTGAAAACCTTGAGTATCTATGGTCGATTCTTCGGATCTTGTGTAGAGGATTAAAGTACAAAATCCTCTACTGGAAGGGATTCAACACAATAAGCATCCAATGACCCTTGTATATCAAGAAAATAAAAAACACTAATAAGAAAACATACGCATACATATATATAAAGAAAAACTATATATGTATTTACTCCTAGCAGCACATCGCTAAGAAAATATTGTCCTTGTTATCTAGTGCCCTTACGATGACAATATTCACCAGGTTCCTCGCCTTTGTCTCCACAAGTTCACACTTGGTGGCATCTGCGTCAAGCACACTGAAGTATTCATTGTGATTTAAAAAGAAGAATATGTCCTGGAGGTTTTGACATACCACAAACTCTTTGTAAAGGTACTTAATAATAAAAGAAAACAATCTTATCAACAGTAGCATGTATATATAAATGTTATGGTTAATTAAATATTGATTCACAGTACAAGATATACCTATTATAAAGGCTGACCGAAGTGGAGGAAGTCATACCGAATGCAAGGACTTTGTTTACTCAACCTTGAGAGACAGCCTCGATAGCGCCTTTTGCAGCGTAGATCTTTTCCTCAAAGATGATCACGTTAATGTAATTTTTCCTTAGAGGATCTTCTTCAACGATAATGATATTGTGAAACCTTAAAGTTGTCCGGTAGGTGCTGGAAACATGTAGAGGCACAAGAACAAAAGCTTGCATTGGCGACGTAGGGAAAAGCTTAGTCGATGCTGGAGCTACTAGGGTCCATCGTAGGTGCTGTCGAGGTCATTTGGTTCAGTATATTAGACACTAAACCAATATCAGATTGAGCTCCTAAGTTGCTTTTCCTCTTCATTGACTAAACAAGAAACATAAGTTAGAAATAACATAGTATTTATAGACAAGAAACAGAAAACAAGAGAAACCTTTGGTTTCATTTTTTTTGTAGGGATGGTAATAAGGTGCTTTGGCCACATGACAAAGCCCCCTTACTCCTCCTTTTAATATAGTAGCATTTGCTGTGGGAATCGAGAAGATGTAGGTAGGTTTGAGCGCCATATGCTACGCTATCTTGACATGCTTATCAAGGAAAGGTTACAAGTAGATCATTGTGTGCTCCCTGGGTAAGTTGTTCATGCGGCCGGTAGTAAATTAAATATCATATAGCCTTATGGGCTTATTATTATTTCTTTTGACTTTACAGTAAATTTGGGTATCATTCTTTACAACTCATTGCCTCTTTTGATATTTTTCTCAACAGTTTATGATTCCCCTTAAAAATTTAGTCTTTTTTTTTTTAAAGAACGGGGCATTAGAGGCTAACTATTATTTCATAATAGCTTGAGGAAAAACAACCTCCATGAAGTCCTTATATAGACTCTATAATATTCTATAAGGTGGCTCACTACAAAACATCTCCACCATATCATGATCATGACTCAGGTTTGCTAAATATCAATATTTCAATATGATGTGACATTGCTACCTTTAATTATCAATTCAAGCATTGGGCATATGCGATGATGACAAAATATGTTAATTAGTCTTCAGGGTTATTAGTCTTTATAACTATTATGACATAATATTTGTCTTCAAAATAATATATAATAAAATAAAGCCCTTTTATATCATTTGATATTTGAATCATAAGCCTTCATGGCCTTAATATTTATACAAATTTAGTGTCAAAAAATTTGCCATGCCATTTAATGGTGAATTGATACTAGGGAATTAAGACGGTTCTTATTTTTTACCCAATAATAGGGTTCTTTTATAAAAAAAACCATTATAAAAAATGATGAGATGTCTGGTTATCAAATCACAAAATTAAAAGTTAAAGGGGTTATTTATATTTTGGGGAAAATAAAAAACTTTGAAGGCAACTGAGACAATAGAATAAGACAAAAAGTTGAACGACCCTCCCTCCCACCATCTTCTTCACACTCATTGCAAATTGCAGAAATCCTTCTTCATTCTCCTTGCCTTCTTATTCGTTCTAGCTCTAGCCAACCATGACTAAGAAAAGTGAAGAAGTCAACTCATCTTCCCCAATAATTGACAAGGGCGAGTTATCTTCCTTGGTCTTCTTAGGTAGACACACTGTTCCTTCAAGGGTGAAGAAGACCCCCTACCTTAAATTTGAATTTAAGGGTACATCAAACTATTGTTTGGATGAATTTGTTGGATACTTTGTTCTTGTTAATCCCTTAAAGGAGGATTTCTAAAACATGAAGATGTTGTTTGAAGAATGAAAAACCCTTTATACTAAGCAAGGCATTAAGCCTAAGTAATGAGTAGTAACCAATCCAGCTTAATTATATAACAGCTAAGAATGATAGAAAATTTTCCAACCACCTTTCTCATACAGGTTAAAGGGATTAAAACCACAAATAAAATTAACTATGATACAAAAAGTAAAACTAAATTTAAGATGATCTATTATGGTTATAAAATGATTTGTTTAGTACTTTTAAAAACCCTTTGACTAATCTAAAAGATCAACATATCAGGGTTTAAGGTGCAAAACCCGCCCACAAGCCTACTATAGTAACCCACACATAAGACTAAGAGCATAATCATAATAAGGGTTAGAAAGTTAACCAAAATAATATCATAGTAGATCAAAATATGATGACTCTAGGATTGCAATATATAAACAATACAATCCCTAAAAATCAATAGGCATACAAGGCTATCGTCGCATATTCCTCCACATGCTTCCCTTAACCTCTACTCGGGTGAGAGGTCTCATCTGAAAATAGTATCAATAACAACAGGGGGAGACACGAAGTTTTATTAATCAAAATCAATTTACAAAATATTGAAGAATGGATTGCAAGTTAGAGAAGCATGTTTATCAATAATCATATCAATATTATCAATACTAAAATAATATATAATACTTTCAATAATTAAAATCATCTCCACTCATCCATCATGCTCTTTCTTATATTTTCTGGAAGTGGTACAACCTATCAGTGCTAGTATACCCAGCCAAAGGTTAGTTAGTCACTCTAAGAAAATTGCCTCTTCCCATATCACAACCGATATACTGTAATAGGAAAGTGCCCATCCAAAAGACTTAACTCAAATCTAGGTCAAGAATGAAAAAGTGATGGGCACACAATTTCACCATATATCTTCCATACAACCCATAAATCCCACAACAGAACATAATATACTCAATATTATTTTCAGAAGCATTTCACAACAATAACATTTTGTATATATCATAATAATCACAATAATAATAATCTCAATTATAATCACAAATCATGCACATAAGTTGGAAAATATATTGCTTAAGTAAGTTCATTTCCAAACATACACATGATTTTCCAAAGCACGTACAAATATTATTGATGAAAGTAAAGCTTAGAAAACAATTTACAGTCCATAACAAACATATAAAATAAATTAATCCTAGTTATCTCAACTTCAAACTTAATCTTAAAAGCTTTATAAGCCAACAGCACACCTCACAAGTTCGAATCACAAATTAACCTACACAATAATGTAAATACAAATTTAATATCCAAATTACACAATTAATTTACTTACATAACTTGAAAGTTTTAAATTAATTACCTCAAAATTTTGAACTTCACGCTTTAATTTCAATATTTGTTTTAACCTTAACTTAACACTTTTCACAACTCAAATAACTCATTTGAATTATAAGTTAACACCAATTTCATATTATTGTACAAAATCTCCAATTCAAAATTTAGAGTTCTAAACGTAAAATTGTTATTTTATAAATCTCACATTTTTCCAATGACATAAATTGATTAAAACTTTTATGATACCTCCAATAACTTAAATAAATTGTTTAACACAAATTTGATAAGTCACACAAATCCAAAATAACAATTTATGGCCTTTTTATAAAAAAAATAATTATAAAATCATAAAACAACCGAATGAAAAATCCAAATAATTAAAACTATATATTAATATCCATCTACCTTCCTATAGTCTTATATTGTCATAACTTTCAACTTCCTAAAACCCTAACTCAAAAAATTTTCTCTAAAGGAAGTGGAAGCGGGGCTGGAAGTGGCTT
Source organism: Acacia concinna (assembly GCA_037177275.1). Taxonomy (NCBI): domain Eukaryota; kingdom Viridiplantae; phylum Streptophyta; class Magnoliopsida; order Fabales; family Fabaceae; genus Acacia; species Acacia concinna. The sequence continues at coordinate 4,796 of JBAGKO010033198.1, read as the reverse complement.
TAAAAGTTCGTTGGAAATAAGCATAGAATTAGGAATATATAATTTTTTTATTTAAATAAATTTAATGAAAGAATAATTGAAAAAGCAATTTTACTCTCATTAAAAATGGATAAGCCTAGACGACTAGAAGACATCAAACTTACCCAAATTCCTCCTCTAAATTCATCTCTCTTATTTCTTCACCAATTTGAACTGAGAAAGTGGAGTCTCTGCCACGTGTCTTTGCCATCGCAAATTGCTTTTCTTGGAAAAAACATATTTTCCTGAATTATTTTCTCAATTTTCACTCATATTTATTTAGACAACTAGACTTCTCTCTTCCTTTTATGTTTTTGCGTATCTTATATTGGTTTTTGAGATGTGTAGTTTTAATTAGGTAGGTTGTCATTTTATGCTAAGGCAAGAAACCTTCATATATGAACTCTTAAGATGAGTAGCTAGTTGGATGTTTGTTATAGCTGGTTGAGGAAGGAAGTTTGGTGAATGGTTTAAATCAAATTTATTCAACAAAATAGATGGTGATAAAACGTAGGCTTGTCACTTTGTTTTAAATATTTATGGGATATTCATAAATTAAAGATTTTAGTTAATTTAGATTTTTTTATGAGATGTTCTTAAATTATGGATTTCAGTTAATTTAGATTATTTATTTTGAGTAAATGATATATGATTTGTGTTTATAATAGGGTTGAGTTTTCATGAGTTTAGTTTTCTTGTTGAGTAATATTAAAACAAACTTAACCATTGCAAAATATATATACCTGGCACACAAATAAATAAAGTTATTAGTACAATCTTAGCCTTTGCCAAATATATATACTTGGCAAAATTCTATCCATTCACATGTATAGTTGGTACAATCTTAGCCACAATCAAATGTATATACTTGGTACAAGTAAATAAAGTTATGGGTACAATCTTATCCATGGCCAAATATATACATTTGGTACAATTCTATCCATAATAAAATAAGGGTTAAAGGGCAAAAATGCCTATGCACTTTTTTCATATAGGTATCTAGCACTATAAACTTTTGTAAGGTGCAAAAGTGCTTATGAATTTTTAAAAATGGGGCAAATGCCACAACCATTAACTTATCTAAATGACATTACTTTTTGAGTTAGTTAGACCTACAACTTTATTTTTTATAAGATTAAGGCAAAAATACGCATGAACTATTTTCAAATGGGTATCCAGTACTATAAACTTTTGTAGGGTGCAAAAGTGCCTATGAACTTGATTATCTATATTAACAATTATAGTATCTATATTAACAACTTGTATCGATTTTGGAACTACAGTGATCGACTACAGGCAAGGTCACTAGTTATGCGGTGACAGTCGTTACCTCCTACCACAAGCACTAGAGCTCTAGCGGTTGGTAGGGGTTAGGGTTTTTTTATTAAAAGAAAATCTAAGGGTATTTAGGTAATTTCCCAAAATTTGCAACATTGTAAAAATCCTAGATGAGTAAAAAATTCCAAATTTTTACTGAATGACTCATCTAGGATTTTTACATTTTAGCACACTGTATTGTCTTTTTCACATTTTCTTAGTATTTTTCTGAGATTTTCTCTAATTTTTGTCACCTGCATTATTTTTCTAGTTGTTTACCATCTTAGATCTACGAACAAATATAGGGTATTATAATTGGATAATATAGAGATGAGATAATACTGACTAAAAGTTCATAGGCACTTTTGCATCCCACGAAAGTTTATGGTGCTGTATGCCCATATGAAAAAAGTTCATGAGCATTTTTGCCCCTTAACAAAATAAAGTTGTGGGTCCCACTAATTCAAAAGGTAACACTATTTAGGTAAGTTAATGGTTGTGACATATTTTCTTTATTTTTAAAAGTTCATAGGCACTTTTGCACCCTACGAAAGTTTATGGTGCTGAATGCTCGTATGAAAAAAGTTCATGGGCATTTTTGCCCCTTAACCCTAAAATAAGTAAATTTATATTTGATAAAATTCTATCCATGGTAAATTATGTACATATACTCGGTATAATCTTAGTCAAGGTACAATCCTAGCCATGCTAAAATATGTATATATAGTTGTATAATCTTAGTCATGTCAAATATATATACTAGGTTAATCTTACCATGTATACAAATATAAGTCATGAGAAAATATTTGTGGTTGCATCAAATATCCTACCTAAATATAAGCAGCCAACCCCAAAATATGGACATAATATATAATCATGCATATACTAATACTTTAAAAGCACCCTACAAAACATTTCCAACTTTGCATCGTACAGAAGGCTTGAGAAGACCACAAGGACATTTTCATTATTTATAATCTTAAACATTGCATCATGTTGCTCAATATAAGTTAGCTCCTCTAGCTTGCATAACTCATCATAAAGGGACTCACGCTTCGTATCTAAACCCTGAAAGGTTTTGAACTTGAAGTCCCAAAAGAGCATAAGCTTCTTCTCCTCTTCTTACTTGTAGTTAGGGTAGCAATATAAGGGTCTATTTCTTCTAAATCAATATCTTCTTCATGTTTTTTTAGTATCATGTATGGGGATGTCATTTTTATCAACTTGATAATGTTCATTCCCATGTCTAGATAATGACCCTATTCCAGTAGCTCTGTCTTTCCCAAAGATTATGCATAATGTATTAAAATGTGGGAAATATTTTCCACAAAAATGCACAACTTTTTTTTGTTACTCTAGGCAATATAAATGCAAACATTACAATAGTAGTTTAATGTTACATTAATCATAAGAATTATGTAACAATAATAAATATTGTTAGTATTTTAATTAATATTATTATATCATATAGTTATAAATTAGGGTAACTAAAATACTATCAGTGTGGCCCATTAGTCAGTCAAAAGGCACAGTAAGATTAGGGTTTAGTTTTGGCTATTTAAGTGATTTTCTAGTGGTAAAAATACACGTGTACAAAGTTCACAGCAAAAAACACAAAGCGTTAGATATGGAAACCCTAACTGTTTCTGAGGTTCCCTAACTGACCACGACTATCACATAGCCCCATCACTGTGCCTTACAATCAGTCAAAAGAGTCCTGACAAATTGACTAGTGTTTGTTTTGTAGTTGTTCATTCATCCGGTGATTTGAGTTCTTGATCAAGAATTAGCAATGGCTAGAGGTATTTAGTCTTCCGCTGTATTTATTAATGGATAAATTATTCTATATTTGTTATATATGAATTTAATTTATTCTACATGTGATATCAGAGACAAGTTTGCTGCTTTCTGCCTTCTAATTTTGATCGGGGATGATCTTCTGGATTAGAGATAATTTGTTTTGATATTTTTAAAATTGCAATTTTGGACCATAGAGATAAGGAATCCAAAATATCTTATGCAAATTTTAAAAGCCTTTTTGTAAAATCCTGAATTTTGTTTTTGTTTTTTCCTCTTTTCTTTCTGGGTTCATCCTTCAACCTTGGTTACCTTATGCATGCCTGTGCTGGTTTTGATTCATTGAGAATAAGTTTGGATTTGCCTAAAGCTTGTGGTTTTTTATTTCCTTGTTATCTATGCTTTATGCGATGATAATATGGAGAGGTTTTCATTTTTGTTCATCTAGTTTTCGTTCATATGTTTGTAGCTTTTGTGTTCTTCTCCGATTGAGATATATATCAGTTATTCTTATTGATCTTGCATGATTATGGCTTATTGTTGTGAGATTTGTTTAGTTTATTTCTTTTGTGTTTCCTTCTGTTGCAAGAATCGAGAGACAGACCATATCGATCATCGATGTTTTGAGTGAATATCGCGAGTTCATCGCCATCGTGAATCTTGTTTTGATTTCACATCATTTAGCTACTGTTGCAAGTTTTGATTTTGATGATTTATTGGTTTATTGTTTCGTGTTTTCATTTTGTCATCATTGCCGGAACTGAGAACATCGCGTTTTTCTTTTCGATGATTTGCGATTAATGTTGAATTTGTGATTTCATCAATGATTTGTGAGAAAATTGCGAGCAAACATTTAGAATCATGATTGCCCATATTTTTCCATTGAGATCGATGCATCAAAATCAAGGCCTCTGATCGCCGGAAAAAGCCACCTAAGATGTTGCGCGTTGCAGCAGCTAAGTCGAGTTGTAGTCTCGGGTCGGGTCGGGTAGGATTACGAAAAACGGGTGGGAGAGACGTATGAAACAACACCATTTTGAGCAGTACTAAACATTGTCGTTTTGTTCACTAAAGGCTCCCCCTGTTTTAGCTTTGAACGACATCGTTTTAAGCTTAAGTGAAACGTGTCGTTTCACTCAAGCATTTGGGTCAGAAGGTGCAATTTCAAACTATTGTTTTTGGGTCATTTTTCTTTACTGGGTTGACGCTAAAACAACAAAATAAAAAAATTAATTTTTTCTGCCAGTATGCGTTTGAGCTCGGTTTGTTTTTTATTTGTTTGTGCGCCATTTAATTTTTCTCCAGAATTAATATTTGGGCCAAAATTAAGTTATTTGCTCACTGTTTTTTCAAAATTAAGTTTATTTTATGTATCCTTTCAAGTATAACTATTTTGAAATTATTTAAATTAATTGAATAGATTAATCTTGTCATTTTTCATAAAGAGGAAAATATTTCCAAAATAAATTTTTATGAGGTATTTAATTGTACAAAATTTAGAAAATTATTTCAGACAATTATTTAACCATTAAAGCTTACAAATATTTTTTTTATTGATAAATGCCAAAATTAATCTTTGAACAATTTATGAATACATAAAACAGTGGGAGAGCCTTATTTAATTATTGTTTACCTTCGTGTTTAAACTTAATTAATTAATCTCT
>JBAGKO010033177.1:0-10530 GCA_037177275.1 Acacia concinna | reverse complement strand
ATTAACTCTCATAAATTATGAGCCCCACTATCTAACAAAAGAGAAGATCAAAACCGGAAATTCTCGGATTTCAAACATTTCCTTTCTATATGTCAAGTCAGTAATATAACCCAGAGAGAGAGAGAGACAGAGAGAGAGACAGAGAGAGAGAGAGAGAAATGTGGTTTTTTCAACATAATAATAATAATTAAAAGCTGCGTGAAAATGTCATAGAGACTACGTAACATAAACTTACACCATAATTTATGAGGAATATTTATGTCAGCTCCAGTTACACTCATTTAGTGACTTTGGGATAAAAAAATTTGTTCTTCATTTGTATAAAAATCAAAGGAGGAAACAGTATATTTAAAATATCGAGCCACAAATAATATAATAAAGGAAATTGCAGTCATCAAACACAAAATGCATCGGCTAGCTAGCAACTAGGTCAAATGCCTCAAAAAAGTAATTTGTAATGAGTATCCCTAAAAAAACCCTCTTTAATCTATATATTTGCGATAAAAATTAGGATTGGGTGAAAAAAGAATTATAAACTTAGAAAAAAAAATAGCTAGAGATCTTATGTTTAGGTTTAAAACAAACTCCTCAACCGGCTCCTGTGATTACAACAAGAGAGATTAGTGGTTGACTGGAATCAAGCCTCATCCAAGATCCATTAAAAGGGACAATGTAAGTAATAGGAGAAACTAAGAAATCTCAATCCAGGCTACATTCTCATCAACCCAATCTCTGACAATTTCCAACCTATTAAGACCACAATGTTGAGGAAGAAGGAAGAGAGAGGGGTGAGAGGGGGAGCTAGGGTCAAGCCCTCAATGGTTAGGACTTAAATGGGCTGGCCCATTTAAGCTTGGCTTAAGAAAAATACCTCTTTTTTTAAGGCTCGTAATTGTAACATAAGGGCTAGAGCTAATCCTGCAAGATCAGAAGCCTTTTGAATATTTTTTAGCATTTTTTAAAGAAATTAAATTAGGAAATTACAACAATTAAAATTCTAATTTTACACATAAATTGTGTCAACATTAAGATCTAGATGGTACGCATTATGCAACAAACAAATAAATGACATAAGCAAAGGTACACAATTGTTCATGGATTACAAATACAAATAGCTCGCAGAAAACAAAAAAAGCTAAACATTTAGCAACATGAGTATAATAACTATCATTTTTATCTTTTCTACTATCATAAAAATTAGAAAATTATCATGTATGTGTAACTAAATGGATAAATAACTTTAAAAAAAATACAAAATACATATACATTAGTAAGTTACCATCATATGAGAACACATGCATTGAGTTGCAAATACAAATAAGAGCTTGAACATTACATGAAAGAATGTGATTTCTATATTTTGTTAGATATATAAATTAAAAGACAATTTTTTTTAAAAACAAATTAAATGGGCTTAAAAGAGGGTCCCGTGGCTTTGTAGGAGGTTTTTCAAGGTTGGCCCTTGTAATCCTAACTCCATTATTAGAATTTAAAATAAAAGCCGACCCTCAAATTTAAATGAGTTTAAAAGGGTTAACCGAAGTACTCGGCCAATTTTCCTAACACTAGTGAAAGGGAGAAAAAGAGATGTTTAGGAGTGAGGAAGCTAATGAAGGTGTGTCACCTATATAGATATGTATGTATATAGATACATATATATGTATGTATGTATATCTCATATGTATGTACATACATGTATGTATATAGATACATATAGTATATGTATCTATATCTCATATGTATGTACATACATGTATACACACACATTATGATATAGCAAATATGGTAGAAAAGCTAATAATTAAGCGGATGAGTGTTGAGTTGGCAATGAAATTAAAAGCAGCTTCACGAAACAAATTGTTCCACCCCAAAATATTAAATGAGAGTTTATGTTTGATCTTTGATATCTGGTGTAAGTACTCTTACACTAGCATCTCACTACTCATACTCACGGCGCCTCGCTTGGGCAAATCTGTGGGCCATTGGCCACCACAACTAATCTAGATCAGGGTGCTTTAATAAGCGGTTTAGCTCACCCCTTCTTCGAGTGCGCGCGGTTACTGAAATTTGAACCCTTAAATGTTACATGTAAATTTTTGAATATTTTGTTATTCATATTCTATATTAAATTAATAGAAAAGGCTTACTCAAACAAAACAAAACATGATGAGTTGTGCTAAATTTGTAAGCATGGTTATATTAACTAGCGTTAAAAAATTCTGTAAATATAATAACTTAGACTCATTCAAAGGATATAAATAAAAAAAGTTAAAAATATATGCATTAAATTTTTTTAGCCGCCTAAATAATTTTTAAACAGCATATATTTTGATCTAAAATATATGATTTAATGATTAATTAACAGTTTAATGAATAGAAATGAAATTTTCAAAATAAAAGAGGGATTTGTGTTATATAATTATATACTCCCTCTGTTCCTATTTATAAGACTCTTTTAGAGAATCATAAAAAAATCCTAAGAAGGCTAATTATATTACTTAATAATATCATATGTTGTGTTTTATTACATTATATATTAGTTCATAAATCAAACAACATAATTTAAAGAAAAACGACAAACTTTAATATATTAAAGTAATGTAATTATTTTTTTTAGGATTTTCTTATGATTCTCTAAAAATATCTTATAAATAAGAATGGAGGGAGTATTAATCACATGAAAAATGTGTATAGGTTTTAAAACTAACACAGCATATGTAATTGTCTTATCTGAAATGAACTGCCACAAGCAAGTGGACCTTCGGATATGTTGCAGACTTGCAGCATAGCATAGCACCACATGGAAGAGGATCATCTCCTCATCCTTTTTCTCATCTTCCCTCATAAGGTGAAAAATTTTTTAATAGCCATGACACATGGTAAATTTTTAGATGATAAAATCTTAGGATGGATGAATGGATGAGAAAAAAATAAATAATGAGAGAATCTAGCATCATATAGTGTGTGAATTGTGAAACATGTTGAGGGGTTTGTATAGACTTTTGGCTGTAACTCCCTTTTGAGTTATGTTGGCCAGAAAAAAAAAAAAAACTCCCTTTTGAGTTAATGATATACACATTTCATTCTAAAAAATAAAAGTATCCGTTGAGTGGCCAATGAGGTGCAATCTTATCATATTCCTAAATAAAGGGCTTACTTTTGCGCAACAAACTAATCCTACAATTAGGATATGTAAAAATACTACATTTACTGTTAAATATAGATTCATTTGACTTTTTAAAGATATTAATAAAACTAAATAAATTACTTTAAAGTATTTATATTCATTGTTTTCTTTTAAACTAATTTGCTTGATTTATACACTGATACATAATATAACAATATACAATATATGATAGATTGATTAAAAAAAATGTAAATCCTTGTTTTAATCTATAAAATAGTTTTGTGAAATTATTTTTAAAAAATTTTGAAAAGAAAAAATAAAAGAAAATCCGTTTGGAGGATTGTTGTAAAAAAATTATATTTAAGAACAAAACATAATATTTGTTTGAAACAATTGTTTTTAAAATCAACTTAGAGGCTTGAGAGGAAGTGAAGAGTGGAATAATTAATAAAAAAAAAGTCAAAAAACTGAGAAACAACAAAGATGAATACAAGCAAGCAAATATTTAAGGTACAAAAAACTAAATCAGACCGGCCGGTTTGATTGGTTGAACCGGAAATCGGCCCCTAATTTGGTTCAGAACGAAGAAGAATTGGGGGAGGCTGATTTAATTAGTTTGACTTTTTTAAAAAAGAATTATACTAATTTATTTATAAAATTTTAAAAATATATTAATATATTGTTGCCTATTTTATTATTATAAATTATGTTTATATGTTTCTTTAATTTTTATGACTAGATATAGTATTATTTATTTTTATCAATTAAATTATAATATTTTAATATGATCGATTTGACCCTAGTTTGATCTGGTTGAACCCTTTAAACCCTAAACCCATGCTGTGACCAGTTCATTGTCCTGTTCGGTTTTTTGTACGTTGCAAATATTTCAGCATGAGAGACGCAATTGGGTAATGGGGAAACAGGAAAAATAACTAAGAAGGCAAAAGAAAATAATAAAAAAAAAACACAGGAAAATTGTTCAGTTTTTTTTATTTTTAAAATACTATTTTCTATTTTTTACAAAACACCTGAAAATTGTTGAGTCTTTAATTTTTCACAAAATCCACCATAGGTGACATTATAACAACTACATGTAAATTACTCTTTATTTTCCCTCTATTGGCGGGAGAGGTTTGGAGAAAAGGGGTAGGGAGGGGGATTTTAGGGAAAATTTTTAAAAAAGACAAATGAAATAGGGAAATCTTAATTTAGTACAGCGAAATCAGAAAATTCCAAATTAGTTTGTTTTGTACTTTTTTTATAATTTCGAAAATGCTACTGAATTTTTCACAACACGAGTTTCGTAATTCATAACACGAGTTTTGTAATTCACAACATCAGCACAAACAACTCACATTGCAAATACATAGTACCTGATGTTGTTAATTTAGATACTCGTGTTGTGAATTACCAAACTCGTGTTGTGAAAAATTCATTGGTATTTTCGTAATTACCCAAAAGAAGTACAAAAAGACTGATTTAAGATTTTCTGATTTCGCTGTACTGAATTATTTTTTTCCCTATTTCCAATGTATTTTTCTGAAATTCTCCCAAAATTTTATAAGATAGATTCAAAAAAATAAGAGAAGCGGTGTTAAAAACAACATTTGTTGCATGGGGAGATTGTTCATTTTGATATAATTTTGTTGCCTTGTTGTATCATTTTTGTTTATTACCGATTCTTTCTAAGTCATATTACTTTTAATTTACAAAATAAAGTGCAATTTACTAAAATTCATATTTTATCAAATACGATGTATAAGAATAAAAACATTATATCAATAAAACTATTATAATTTCAAATAATTTTGAAATCACTCCATTAACTATAATAAACATGCGAAAAAATAGTGCTACTAATTGTGGAATAAAAGCTTAACAATAAGAAATTATAGTATTTTCATGGGAGAATTCCATTTAAATACCTTTTGAATTTTAAAATCCCAAATCAGTCCTATTATCCATAAGAGTAATGAAATTACCCATAAGAGTTATGTGATTCACAACTCAATTTTATGGAAAATAACTGATTTGGGATTTTGAAATTCAAAAGGTATTTAAATAAGATTCTCCCTATTTTCATTTCATTCATAATTAAATTTAATAAATAAGAAAAAAATTGTTAGAATAAGGAATTATGTGAATTATATGACCGTTGTAATCTTATCGCTGATTTTTGGAAAGAAAATAGAACAACTGTATCAAACTTTTGGAAAGGACACTTTTTCCCCAACATTTTAGGTAAGAAATTTATAAGTAGGTAGCAGCTTACGTTAGGAGGTCTATTTCAAAACTATCACTTATAAATAGAACCATTCAATAAATATTCAATTAGGCTAAGTATTGAAATGCTTCAACCTTGCAAAGGTCCCTTGAACTCCAAAAGTTCTCCTAGTCACATTATGAAGACTTGAAGGGGAAAAATGATTCAATGACATTTAAGGTTGCTTAAATCATTCACAAGGCTGTGTTTTATCCCAAAGAAAATTGAAAGAAAAGCAAGATGGTACTTTGTGCATTTGTCTACAATCATTTCATAACAAAATGTTTTCATATCCAAGCCATTGAGCATCCTTTTATCTTTAGGGGTAATAAGCTGGTTTTTTACCAGTGGGTAATAAGCTATTGAGGGCCCTTAAATTCACATGAATACATTAGCTTTAAATATAGTCATATGATTTTTAACTAAAAAAAAAAAAGCTATAACTTTCCTATTGAGCAACTTTTATATATAATCTTTTCCTTCTTTCATGTCAATATGTATATAAGATGGGCACAATATGGACTAGAGGCTAACGCAATAAACAACCTCCTACCCTTGAAGTGAAATTCACTATCGGCAAGTGTTAACCTCAAGAAATTCATATTATTTTGGTACATTTACTTTTAATTTCTCGTACTTTTTAGTGAATTCATACATATTTGAGGATACATATGCAAGAAACATGTGCCTAGTTGCAATTTGGGATAAAAGGTTAGAAGTTGATATTTTGTCATGTTTCATAACTCGTAGCTTTTATAGACTCTTTTGTGTTTATAGGTTATTATCTAAGCCACATGTAGAGCCCTTCTAAAGTACAAATATGTCTTAAGAGTGGTAATGCAAGAAAAGATGAGAAAAGAAGAAGAAGCAAAACAGTTTTAGACTACACCAAACATAAGCTTTTTGGCTGCGACAAAAAAGATAGGCAAAAATCATGGCCGCATCAAGAAATCGGGCAAAACGTTATTGGCTATAGCCAAAACTACATTAACTGAAGTTGTGCATTTTGACACAAGAACAAACCTTAGAGCAATAAATACCTTCCAGCTCGATAAGAGAGGCACTTTTTAACTTCTAGGGCATTTTGGGGGCAACTTGGGGGCTTTTCTATGCTAGTGCTTGGAAGTTTTGAAGGATAATTAAGTGGAAATTGAAGATTTGCAGAATATATCATATGTACTTTGGTACATAGAATTCATACTGGAGTACGCCTGTACTTGGGTACAACTACCTGCATACTCAAGTAAAGTTTATTAGAAAACTTCTATAGAATATATCAGATGTACTCTGGTACACAGAAATCGTACTGAGGTATCATCATATTCTAGTACGAAATACCTTGTACTCTGATATGATTTCTATCATTTTCAAAACAAGTTTACTAGAGTATCAGATTCTTGTACTAGAGTATTTGGCTTACTCTAGTACGCAATCCCTTTACTCCGGTACACTTATACCAAAAACTTTTATATGTTTACTTGAGTACCAGTTGTTCTTACCATAGTACACATGTACTCTGATACATGAATATAGTTACTCACATACCCTTTTCTCCTTTTTGTTGCCATAGTACTCGAGTATCACTTCTTTGTACTGGGGTACAGAGATACTCAGTTATATGAACATGTTACTTTCATGTGTTTTTCTTCTAACTGCTTTTATACTTGAGTACCACTTGGTGTATTGGAGTACACTTGAATACTATATCAGATCCTGCATAAGACCAAGTTAGAATTGCAACATATATTTTGTTATCATTAAAACTAGGGTCTCAACAGGTCATTGGAAAATGTATATGACAATTATAATACAATAGAAAAGTGCAATCGGATTAGATATAGCATGTAGCAATACAGGTGTTAAGATTTAGAACAATGCAAGAGCAGTGTAAGAATCAAAATTTAGTAGCAAGCAATGCTTCCAGATCAAATTCAGTGAGATGGACAGACTTAGAAGTGACATCAGTAAGCACTCAAATTGGAAGTTTAAGAGTCATATCAACATGTATCAAAATTGGACCAATTGGAATGGGAATAGCAGGTACAATGCAGTCATGAACAAGGTTCAACTACAAATGTATTCATGAAATTTGCCAAGCACAATGTGTGAATGAGTAGCAAAAAGAGGTAAAATGCAAAGTGCACCAATTTCATATGAAAAATCAAAGATCCAAGTCACAAGATGACAACATAAACCAATGGGAGGAGTCAAAATGCTTAAAGTTTAGTAAAGTCAATAATAATGTAGTAGCAAATTCCAGTAATAAGGCAGTTGGAATAATGCAAAGTAGTTGTCAATGCATAGAACAAACTAGAAGTGGACAAAACCAACTTATAATCAATGAAGGTATGCAAGAGCAAATGCTTTACTAGCATGCAGTAAGGAAAAATGCATCAATTTGGATGTAGTAGCTAAGATCAAGTTAGAGTCAAGTGAAGTTGAACAAATTAAGAGTCAAATTGTCAACACCAACACATACAAAGAACAAGCCACATTGTCAATTTTGAAATGTTCAGTTTACAGCACTTTTCCAAGGGTTACTAGCTGCTACAAAAAAAATTGATTAAAGAAAAGGATATCATCATGCAATTTTGCTCTAATAAATTTTTGACAGCTTGGAGCTTGAATCCCAAAGTAATGGCAACAATTAAATTCAAGTTCAACTTAGTACAAGGCAGTTTTTAGCAAGAACAAAACTAAATATGAACAATTAAATAACAAGAAAAAAGAGGAAGAGTGAGAAAACCTAAGTAGAAACCACAAAATCTCTCTTAGAGTGACCACCCAAGCATCCAAATTTGCTTAGACTCCTTCCCAAGCTCTCTCCTTTAGTGCTTCTACTTCTCTAGGTCAAGAATGAATGATTTTTGACCAAACCCTCCAATAATTAAATACCCTATAAATTAGCTTCATAAAGAAAAATGCAAAGTTGTACTTTTCATCGTAGGCTTTAGCACACCATGTTGTTGGCTAAATTATATGACATAGTAAGTTCAAATCCTCATTAACTTCAACACATGTAATGTTGGTTGAAGCCAACAACACAACTTCTCTTTAACTTCATGATATAGTCTTTGTTTGATCTTTTGCTACTTAACTCCTTGTTCCTTGGTCACTGAAAATCTTGTCATCTTAGCTTTCTCCGCTACAAAAGAAAAGATGCATAAGTTCTCATTTTAATCATAAACCATATAAGATTAAAAAGAATTTACCTGACCCTTTTCTTGATAATTTGATATGCAAATTTTCTTCTATAAACTTCGTTTTATGCCTTCTAAAAATAGGTAGAAAGAGAAGAAAATGTGTTGAAATGTAATCAATTTCTAAGAGCTAATAGACCCATGCAAGGATTATCGTTATCCCTCTCCTGAAAACTAGAGGTTGTTTGTGATTTCATAGCAAGACGTCAAATTTTTTATAAATTTGTACCATCATACTATATATAGCTGTATCTGAATTTATTTGACATCTTTCACAAGAACTAAGTAAGACAAATAGGCTAAGACTATTTAATAATTTATATATGCATCTTATGGTGGTTATCAAAAGCTTGAAAGGAGAATGATGGAGAGAGAGTCACAGAAAATGAAGGAAGTGTCTCAATCTAATCCTACCATTGTTGTCCATACCCCAAAACTTCCTCCACGTCACAATAAATGGAAAGTGAGGAGGCTGAAGGGTGACCAATATATAAATTCAGTCATTGCTGAGCATAACACCCCAAAATTCATATATGGAAAACCTAATGAATAATATGTCGAATAAATATTAAATTTTAGGAAAGTTTCCTTATGGATAAAGAAGTAAATAAAGAAGAAGTCCTTTATAATATGATAAGGAAAATTTTCTAGATATTATTTTAGTCTTTCAACATTGGAAACAAGGACCAAATTGAAAACCTAAAATTGTTAAGGGTAAAATACCCATTATTCACTTTTCCCATTATTTACTTTACCAAAACTGAAATTGCACTCTCTTCCTCACAATTAATCATTCGGCCTTCAATATGAGACATATAGCAGAGATAGAGAAACACGAAATCACTCTTCCTCTCATCCATCCCATTCTATCAGCGAAGCACAATTAGAGGCAAAGATCAGAGCGTGACTATCATGAGACCGAATAGAGAATGCAGAGTGCAACGGCCTCACATCAGAATTAGAGGGTTAACCGAAGAAATCACTACAAGCAACCTAGGATTTCGATTGAGGTGAGCTTCTGGGATATATTCTCATTTTTGATTTCGTCTTGCTTCTATCTGGGATTGACCGAAATATTGGATTTTGGAATTGGAATCGAAAGTGTGTGTGTCTGAAAACTGAGAATGCTGAACCTTTGTCTAGTGATGTGCATGTATGTCTGGCTGAACCAAGAATGTCTTTGTAATGGAATCGAAGATGTAGTTATAATTGCTGAGTATCTCTGGAATTGAAATTTGTGTGTAATGGCTATCTGAAAATCGAAGATAAAAAAGAGGATATATATATTTGAAAACCGAAAATGTGTATGGTTGGAAATGTATGAAAATTGAGATGCCCAATCTCTGAAAGATTAATTGGGATGATTATGAATCAGTGGTATATGGTGAATGGCTACCAAAATTGTGATTTTCTGGTGTTAATTATTTGTTGCATTTCACATAATGAAATAGGGCCATTATTAAGATTGGTCTTAAACTTTGAAAAGAAAGCTTACTTGGGTAAGTATGTTGCTGAAATTTTGATTATTGCAAGGAAAGATCATTGAGTTTGGGAAATTATAAGTTAGACATGAATGATTTAACTTGCGAAACTTTGTGATCTATTATAGCTATTTGAAGTAGTGTAAATAGCAATATGTGGTATTTACAACAATGTTGTAACTTGATTCTATTTTTGAATACGGTCAAGGTGTTTGTTATAATGCCCAAGAAAAAGTATAGGTTATGTGGTTGGTTAGTTGTGGACAAAACTGTGTAGGTTTTAATTGATTCTTGGTAAATACTTGTACTAAGAAAGAATAGAACTTTTGTTCATTGATGACAAGGTTCTTTTGATTCAATCTACCCCAAGTTCAATTGTGTTTCCACAATACAAAATTAAAGAGTTAGCTAAGTTATAAGTTATGAATGATAGATGATTAACCTATCTTTATATAA
>JBAGKO010033156.1:0-10530 GCA_037177275.1 Acacia concinna | reverse complement strand
AAATACACTTGATGATAAGAGATTACAATAAAACTTCTCTTTTAGAAGTGAATGATGATCACTGAAGCACAAATATATATTCTCTCTCTAAGGTATATTACATGATCATTAAGAAACGAGAAACAGAGTATATGAGTTGGAGATGAATTTAGAGATTTGACATTTTATCGATGATAGTGTGTAAGCTCTCTCTACTTTCATTTTTGAATGCTTCATCTATTTATAATTGATGAAGAGTATTTGACCATTGAGCGTATTCTTCCCGTTGATCTTCGTTGTAGAAGACCGTTAGAAATATAGCCGTTGAAGTTCGCTTTTTTATCATTGAAGCTTAATCTAAGTTTAATCACATTTAAACTTCATATAAATTTGATTAATAATGATTAGAAATGAGTAGAAACAATATAATTAAGGTTTATCACTTGGAACTGTATCACTCGAGTGATTTTCATTAATCACTTGGAAGATCACTTGAGTGCTCTGAAAGTGATCAAATTTTACACATCACTTGAGTGATTTTACTGATCACTTGGAAGATCACTTGAGTGCGCTGAAAGTGATCAAAATTTTCACATCACTCAAGTGATAAGGTAAATCATCTCCAATAATAAGCACCACAAAATTCGTTGTATTTTAAGAGTTATGGTAAAAAAAGTGACGACTGCTCAGGAAATGAATTCATACTCCAGCAATGACTTCTGTCATGCATATCTCTTTCATCATACCTTATATGATTTCAATTCTTAGTTCTAGAAAATGCCCAATGAATGTAGATTCATACTCAAGAGGTTTCATCTCAATTGAATCTATGTTGTAATAGATATCTTCAATAAACTAAACCTATCTTGGATTCACATGTATAATCCAGCATTAGATTCAAATATGCATATCTCCTTGAACTGACATGATATTTGCTTGATTCTTATTCATTACATTGCATTGGATGTATAGTTTCATATGAAAGACTTTTCATCTCTATTGGATCTGGTTTGAGAGAGAAGGCTTCAAAATATCAAAGTTATCTTGGAAATGAATGCAACATTTCAGCATCAACTTCAACAATGCATATCTCCTTCATCCAATATGATATTTGTTTGAATCTAGTGTCATTGCGTTTCTTTTGAATTCTAGTTTCACAAGAAGTTTCAGTCCAATCATATGTGTATTGTGGAAGTTATGATCAAAACACCAAGCTCTATTTTGTGGGATGAAAATAGAGTACAACATAAAAGACACCACTCGAGTGATCTAAGGTCACTTGATAGATCAAGTCCATCACTAGATGCGTCACTCGAGTGATGAATCAAGTGATGATGGTGTAGCTTCCATATGTGTCATTCTTGACTTTGATTTGACCCATCTAACCTTTACTTGATCATATAAAGCTCCAACATCACATCCAATGACTTGAATCTTGATCTCCCATTAAATCTTGAAACTTTCCCTTTCTTCAATCTCCTCTCTTTCTTCTTGATCATTTTCCACATATTCTTCCTTTATTTTATTTGACAAGTATCTCCATTTTGATAACTTCTTTACTTGAAATTTTCTCCCATATTTGAGAACTCTATTGTTCAACATCTTGTATTTCATCTTGATCAACCTCAATACTCCATCTCCATATATTCTCCTTTTTCTTGGATAATTTCCTTTTATCATTCTCTTTTCTTTCTTCCAACTGATCTTCTAAGCCTACTCTATAACCATATTAGATAACTTCTCTCATTACTTGACTAATCTACAAAATGCTTTACATTAAATATAGTAATTAGTCAATGTAATAGACAAGATAAATGAATTATGCAAAATTTTTATTCTTTAATATTTGGAATACATATTTGACATCATCAAAACTAATCTTGTATCTAACAGGGGCAAGATTGCTACATTTTTAAACTTACAAGGTAGGATTGAGAAAAAAAAACTTCTAAGGCAACATTGCTCCTTCGCAAATACTTTCGAAGCGGATTTGCTACTTAACCCTTAATTTAAATAACATATTCAAAATCTATTCTTCTTTTTGCAAATGTGCTTATGGAAGAGAATTTGAGAGTCTAGCAAAATAAAATAAAATAAAAGGAATTTGGGAAAATTTTGTCAAAAGAATAAACATTATTCTTTCAAAAAAAAAATCAAACATTATTATGATAAATGAATTTAGGGAAATGTTTAAAATAAATCATATTTGAATTTTTTAAAAGAATAATATTTATTCTTTTGACAATATTCTCTCAAATTCCTTTTTTTTTTGTCAAACTCTCAAATTCTCTTTCATAAGCACATTTGTAAAAAAGAAGCTTAGATTTTGAATATGTCATATTTAAATTAATTTGATGGAATAATTTAAAAATTAAAAACATAAAAAAACACAAAATCATATATAAATAGAAATGTAGATTTTGGATATATCATGATATATTTGTAAAAAAATTATATATTTATATACCTATGTAGATTCAGTTGCCAGGATAAAATACATTTTTTATAAAGTTCTCTAAAAATTATTTTTATTTAGGGATATTAAATTTGTTCCAGTTTACTTGGATATATAAAATAAAGAGGGATAAAAGAAGTAAATAGTGAAGTGAAGGAGAAATAGTTACAACTCTCTTCAAATCCAAAACAAGAGTAAAAAGTGGGCAAAAGAAATGGGGTACTCAATTACAATTTTCACCATCAATAAAAAATTAAAAAAAGAAAAGAAACTCATGTTCAAGAAGAGAGAGATAACTAAAACCGTTTATCAGGTGGACCATTTTAGAAGTCGACTTCTTCATGTTTTTAAAATTGTTCTCTTAGTGAATGATTTTTAGTATAACATATCGGTAAATACTTTTAATTTGATAGTATTTGAGTAATTTTTTTTACTGTTTATTGTATTTTTGTGAAGTTACTGCCCTTGGCTCCTCATTCATTTCCAAACAACACTGTTTTTGTGCTTGGTATTTTTTTTTTTTTGGCTTTCTCTTTTTCATTCCCAGAAGCTCCCACCGTCATTTCTCTTTCCTACATGCGTCCTCTCCAATTCAATTAACTGCCATTCAACCACATCACAACCTGAAATTATAAGGAAAGAAAGAAAAACAATTAATAATACAAAATATTTTTTTTTTCTGTTTTATATTTTAAAATTGTAAACTACTACTACGACTACTACTACTACTAATTTTTACTCAAATAACAGTTCCTATTTTAATTTCAATCTAAAATATTTACAATCAAAATCCCATAAATGATATACCACTTTAATTTGATCTTATATAAATATAATTTCATAAAAAAATCTCTTGAAATTGTATAGATAAATCTCCATATATATTCAAAATTTGTCTTAAATGTACAAAATATAAAAAGTTATCACGTGTGCTGCCCTTCAAAATTTTCTTTGGGAGGATCTGATTAATTTGAGCAATCAAAATAGTTTGCCTTGGATTGCTATGGGTGATTTTAATGCTTACGTTTCAGTTGAAGATAAGAGTGGGGGTTCTCACCCAAACACGCCTTCAATAAGGAAATTTGAAGAGTCTATTTGTAATGCTTAGTTGACTGAAATTGAAAGTGCAGGGGATAGGTTCACCTAGGAGAAGAATGTTGTGAAGGAAAAATTAGTGTTAGATGAATAAAGAGAGGAAGAGAGAATAATATTATGAAGGATCACATTAAAACACACAAGAAATACTCTAAATATTATTGCTCCTTAAAAATAAAATATTACAAGGAGGCGCAAGAATAAACTAACCCTAGACCAAGAAACTAATCAAATCAAATCAAATCATAATGATAAAATATTCATATTAAATCCTAATATATTAAATAGTAAACCTCAATCATAATAATATTAATTATTTTCTTAATCCTAAACTTTTTATTCTTAATACTCCGCTTGAAGTAGCGTAGAGCAAGCGACCACCAATAATCTTTTTCATCATGAGATTAGTAGGTTTGAGCATATCCAAAAAGCTTAAACCAAATGTCCCACTGAGGACATTCAAATCAAAATAATCCAACAACATCACCGAATGGCCTTATAAAGACTAAAGCAACAACGAGTGGTCTCACAAAAGATCAAAACAAAACCCCAAACATCTCACTAGAGACCAAATAAGAAAAGAACATAAACAAAAGAACGTAACCAGAACAATTCAAAGAAAGAGTCTAAAATTTTCAGAATGACTTAAGGAAAGAACTCATAATTTCATAACGATTCAAACAAAGAGTTTAAAATTCCAAATAACCAAACTATAACATGATCACAACATGAGATCACCATAAAATACTAAAACAAAGTCAGAGAACCTAAATGGTGACATTAGGAACATCGCTTACCATACTAGACTTCTTCTCTTATTCTTCTTCTTTGAACCTCGCTCTAATACCATGTTAGATGAATAGAGAGAGGAAGAGAGAATAATATTCTGAATGAAGGATCAGATCGAAGCACATAAAAAATACTCTAAAGATTATTGATCCTTAAAAATAAGATATTACAAAAAGGCCTTCTACAGATAAGAATAGACTAACCTTAAACCAAGAAACTAATATAATTAAATCAAATCATAATGATAAAATAATCATATAAAATCATAATATATTAAATAATAAGCCTCAATCATAATAATATTAATTATTTTCTTAATACTAAACTTTCTATTCTTAACAATTAGATTGGGCTTTTGCTACTTATCTCTGTAATGAATGGTTTCCCCAAGCTTAAGTCTTCTATCTCAATAAATATGGATCTAATCACTGCCAAATTCTAGTAAAGTGTCAGCAAACTAATAGAAAATGTTAGCCACCTCCTTCATTTTGCTGTCAAGTAACCTAGTTACTGGAGGAGGACTTTAGACTTATAGTTCAGGAGGTCTAGAACTAAGGTACTTAGATGGATAATATAAGAAGCTTTACTGAAAAGCAAGAGTGTGGGACAAGAGAAAGGTGGGAAACACTCCAAAAAAGAAAAAAGAAAATTTTGAGGAGAATAGTAGGTATTGAATGGTCCAGAAACCATAGGAACAATCAATACTTGGTGCAAGTAGAGAATGAGTTATGGAAGGAGTATAACAAAGTGCTAGCACAAGAAAAGCTATATTGGTTTCAAAAGTCAAGTTGCAATTGGCTGAAGTAGAGCAATAGGAAAAATAAGTTCTTCCATGCTTCAAAAATTATTAGAATAAGGAAAAATCATATTGATGGACTTAAACTCGGTGGGTGAATGAACTTTTGATCAAAATGAAATATTGAGAATGTCTGCGAACTTCTACCAATAGTTGTTCCTAAGTGGGTTGTCATATCCTCAACCATGTGATACAAGGAATAGATTACCTCAATTGCGAGATGATGAGATTGCAAAGTTATGTGATGGGGTTAGTGATAAGGAAATAAAGCAGGCAGTCTTTGATTTGGGACCACTTAAAGCCCTTAGGCTAGACGACATACAATTTTTTTTCTACCATGTACTCCTCTATTTCTATATATAGGGCACTTTCAACATTTTCCACACAAACCAATAAAAACCTTAAATCTCATTAACTCTACCATGAAATTTAACAATTTTTCAACTATATCCCTACTTAATATATATAATATCAAATGAAAACAAAATCAACGTAATAATAAGTTAAGGGTAAAATTGTACTTTCACATTAAAACTTTAATGAGATGTCTTATAAATAAAACAAAAAAAAAAGATTCTCTCTTTGCCTTATATATAAGACTAGAGGAATAATGTGGAATGTTGTGGGTGATGCTATTAGTAATATGGTGAAACAAATTTTTGAGGAACCCGCCATGATTGAAGAAATCGATAACACCAAAATTGTCCTGATTTCTAAAGTGTAGAAACTAGAATTCATAAAAGATTTTAGACAAATATCCCTTTATAATGTAAGTTATAAAGTGGTTACTAAGATCCTTAGTACAAGACTTAAGCCACTCATGGGTAAACAGTGGGGAGCCACCAAAGTAGCTTCATTGGAAGAAAATAAAGTAGTCACAATATCATCATCGCACAAGAGGTCATTCATTCGATGAAGAATAAGAGGGGCAAAACAAGATGGTTTCCTATTAAAGTAGATCTTGAAAAAGCATACGATAGACTTTAATGGTCTTTTATTCGAGAAATTCTAGAACAAGTAGGACTGAATAACTTTATTTGTGAGCTAATTTTGGCTTGCATCTCAACCTTGTACTTCCAAGTCCTACAGAATGGGAAAATTGTAACATCCCATTTTTTGGGACCCTTACCTTACCGTACAGTGGCCTTTGGAATCATTGACATATCTGTATGTTGAATAGAGAAAATTTAAAAATTTTGACACAGACAAACGGAGAATTTTTTTTTCTCTCATTAATAGAGGCATAAAACCAAAATCTATAAGATACACTAATCATATTGTACATTATTACATGCCAAGAAACAAGAAATGTAACTCTATCTCTAAGCCTGTTCCCTTGTCCTGCCTCTTTCCAAACTTTCACCTGCATTGTAGAGCGAGTAAGGTTTCTTAGGAAACCTTAGTAGCAGAATCATAACCAAAAACAACGTAATATAATGTATGTCATGCTATAAGTAATGCTCATATTTTACCTCTAGTGCACTCTCTCTCGACACATATTATGTACCGGGAGCCTGCACGTGACTCAACCCAAACTCAAACAAACAGTCAAGGCATAAACAGTGAGTCATACTTCTCATGCATACAGACCAACCAACTAGAACATAACATATAAGCATACAACAAACATCAAACAATACAAAGAAATACAGGTTAAGGGTAGGGATTCTTGCTACCATATTTTCCTTACACGGTCTATAGGCTCTATTTCACTGTTTCTGGCGCTAACGGATTACTAGTATGCCTCTCTGTTATATCTATACTTACCACAATAAATCTTGTTACTGTATGCTCTTACTGATATACTACTACCTTTCCTTCCCTGTATTCCCCAGGGTCCTAGTTCTCTACTACCTAGATCGGGTCCTTATCCTTCCTATATCGCATCCATCCCCTACCGGCACCTCTCTAATGACCACCCTGCACAGTATGGGTCCCTTGCTGTTGGCTTGTCCCTACTGCCTTGGCCAGGACGGTTGGGCAGTATCTCCCTTTAGACTTGCCCACTAGACCTCCTGACTGCTGGGCAACACCTCCCCTTAGAAATTCCTAGTTCTGTCTAGGACTGTTGGACAACACCTCCTCATAAGAAATGTTATCTTAGTCCAGGACCATTGAACAACACCTCCCCCCAGGAAATGTTATTTTGGTCCAAGACAGTCAAACAACACCTCCCCCTAGGAAATGTTATCTTAGTTTGAGACAGTCGGACAACACCTCCCCTTGAGAAAGACTATCCTGGTCCAAAGCAATTGGGCAACACTTCCCTTTAGGAAGGATTGTTTTAGCCTAGATAGTTAAATAAAACCTCCCCTTAGGTTTACTATCTAGACCTGCCCAATTGGATAAAACCTCCTATTAACTATTCTAATAATTGCTAGAAATTAAAGGAATTTACAAGAGGGAGGGATCCAAAACTTACTTAGACCGAAGGCCGGTTAAAACTGCTGGAATTTCTATTGGAAGAGGCTTCTTTAAAAGAAGGTGGGAGAGCACCTTATGAGAGGTGGGGAGAACGTTTTGGAGTAAAGAAAATGAAGGAGAGGAGAACCTTATTTATAGGGAGGGAAGAAGGGTCAAAGTGCAAATATTTATTGAGTCTTTAGGTATAATTTTTTTGAAAAGTTTTGACATTTTTGACATTGGTCCCCTTCCACACAATTATTTGACTTTCCACAAGTTTCCAGCTGCCTTCTTGGTTAAGACAAGTGCAGCCACGTTTTTGTGGGGCCTACGGGGTCTATTAGTTTCAAAATAATTCCGTTTGATAGGCCCGAAAAGCTGGGAAATTATAGAAAATTTTGTACTCATCCAAAAATTCTGAAAACTTCACAGTAAATCCCTAAAAATACCAGGAGGCTAATTTTAAAATTTCATAATTTTTTAATGTCTATAACTCTTAGAATAAATTTATCATAAATTCTCTTTTTCGATAATTAGCCGATTTCAACAATTTCAACTAATATTTTTGGACATTTTCTTGGCCTCTAACCAAATTTATAATTATTTCAAAATAACATACTAATTTTCCAAGTCCTTTTCTAAAACATTGAAGTCCCAAAATATCTGTTATGCCCTTAAACCAGATCCGCCCAAAATATTTGCAGATCCCAAAAACTTTTCTCGGATCTCCAAAAATTATTTTTATCACTCTACATTTTTCTAGACACTATATACTATATGCGGGGACCATTATGGAAGCTTTCAGGGACCTCAGACCTGTCCATATTTTGACCCAAAAGTTTATAAAATTTTTTCTCTTTGCAAATAGGTCTTTCTTGAATTTGACTTCAATTTTTGAGATATTTCAGTTCTCTACAGACTAAGGTCTTTAGCTCATTCAGAATAACTCATCTAGGCCCCGAAAAATATTAGGATAACTAGTGGTCTGACCCAAAAATACTATTTTAGCCAAAGTACCCCTTTTTCAGCCTACGAAAATTTCAGGATGTTACAAAACCACTAATACCTTTAGACCTTCAAGGGGTACACGCCAAGGTGATCCCATATCACTATATATCTTCACTTTATGCATGGAATGTTTAGATCATATTATTAGAGATGCACTCTGTGGTATGGTTAATGCCCTGTGTGGCACCAAATTCAGGTTCGATCCCGACTGCATGTAATAAAAAAGAAAAGAGATGCAGTAGAGGATAGTGGGTAGACCCTTGTTCTCCTGAATTCTACTTGCCCTCCACTTCCCATGTGTTCTTTGCTTATGATTTTATTTTATTTGGGGAAGCCACTAATACTCAGGTGGAGGTTATTTTGGAAACTGGAAGAGCTTCTGTGTATCATCATAACAAAAGGTGAATCGAGAGAAGATAATGGTGTACTTTTCATGGAATGTTTATTACTCTCGAGCTATGGATCTAAGCAATAAAGTAGGAGTTGGATTAACTAGTGATCTGGGACATATCTAGGCATTCCTCTAATTCATAAAAAGAATGTCTACTCTTAATTTCGCCTCAATTCTAGAAAAAGACAAGAAAGAGGTTGGCTGGCTAGAAAAAGGGGTACCTTACTTTTGCGGGAAGAACAATTCTTATAAGATCGGTTTTGTCAACATTGCCTACCTATTATATGTAAACGATGTTTCTTTTAAAGATGGTGGGATCAAGTTGGTCTAGAGAAATCTATAAGTGCTTGGGCATTAAGCAGCTGAGAAAGCATAATAAGGCCTACATTATGAAGCTATGTTGGGGTTTATTAAAGAAGAAGGATGCGCTATGGGTGAAAGTTCTAAAAGCCAAGTATAAACGGGATGTGATGTACATGATAAGTGGATGCAATAAAAACAATTCATCGTATACTAGGAAAAGTATATGTAAATTATGGGGTATATTCAGGTTTGGTTTAGGGAAGAAAATTGGTGATAGGAAAAATACTTCATTCTAGTTTGACAATTGGTCATATTTGAATTGCCCTTTGGTTGATCTTACACCTGACTGAGAATGAGAAATTGATAGGAAGGGAAGGCTTATGGACTACATCCAGGCTGATAGGGAATGGAATAGAGGGAAACTCCAAGAATGGTTACATCAAACATTCATTGATTGAGTTACTTGTGCACACCCACCCAGGGAGAAGAGAAGATAAATTATATTGGAAGCCATCCACTTATGGTTGTTTTACAATCAAATATGCCTATTTGTTTTTACTTGCATGTACTTAGTAGAATGATGACACTATTTGGAAGATCTTGTGGATATGGAAAGCAACGAAGAAAATCAAGTCCTTTGTGTGGATGTTCGTTCATGGGAAGACTCATACTGCACAACTAAGGGTGAGGAGAGGTCTTGGTACTAGTATGGCATGCACATATATAGATGCAACCAAGAGGAGGACTCAATGCATCTGTTATGAGACTGTCGAGGAGTGATGGAGATTTGGAAAGTTGTTGATAAAGAATTTTGGAACTCTTTCTTTTCTTTGCAAGGAGTGGATTGGGTGAAATGAAATCTCACTCATGAGGCAGGCTTGCAATACACGAGGAAAATACCTTGGCCGACCTTTTTGGGTATATGTGTTTAAAAATATAGACAACTAGATGTAGCAAAATATTTTGGGAGGGAGGAACAGGAGCTGGGCCTTCAGCTATATTGTATTTCTTTCGAACGTGCCTGGACCAGGATATGATTCATATTCAATATAGACAGATCAGGCCCAACTCAACAAATAGTAACAATGTTGTAATGGATGTTGTATTAAATAGGGATTGGACAGTCATGATTTCCTATGTATCTAGGGAGTCTATGAAAATAGCTGATAAATTAGTTAAATACTCTTATAATTTGTTCGTGTAACATCCAAATTTTCTGGATAAATTCTTCAACTTATAGTAAGATAAGATCTTATTATTTTATTGTGAAAGTTTTGGGGTAAATTGCAAAGAATGAATTTCTATCTGAAA
>JBAGKO010033145.1:0-10531 GCA_037177275.1 Acacia concinna | reverse complement strand
ATTCTTTGCTTAGTTATCATGTTTCGTACCTTAGTTAAATTTCATTATTGATTACAAGCATTATCTAACTAAATTATCTTATTAGCCTTATCACTGTCCATTTATTAATCTATCGGCTTTACCTGTTTCATTGTTGCACCATCATCAGGGTTACAAGTTATTTACACCATATACGTATTCAAAATATGTGAAATATTCCAAAACAGACAACCAACAAAATATTAAAGTCTCTCTACTCTAACCTCTAGTTGTTCGCATTTACCTTCTTATGCCTCAAGCTACCTTCATATACTGTAAATTTGTTTATGAAAAAGAGTGAGATTCAAAAAAATCTCAATAGTAACAGATAACTAATCATATAAATACAACATTACAAGACATGCCACACAATCATCATATAGCAGAATTATCACATCAACATTCAGTGCATAACATGTAGTTCACATATTACCATAGCACTAGATATATCACAAGGCCTCAAGTGATACCCATGCAATAGGCCTCAGGCATATACTCATACATCACAAAACATTATATTAGCCTGAGCGTCCACCCATGCAATAGGCCCTAGGCGACCACCCCTCATAATCAGAATGTGTCAGACAATTCATGATGAATCCAAAGACATATAATGTATCTTATAATATATGAAAGACAAGGTTACTACCTGGCTGCTTCTATTGACTAATGCCCAATCATTTGCCTGTGCTTGGGCAACTCTTAAGCTCCAGACAACTTTTAGCTCCTATAACTTAGAATTTACTTACGATAGGTTATTATTTTGTCTAGTACTTGTATAATCCACTGACTCAAGTTGGTTGTCATTTGTGTTAGTGCTTAGGCCAAATTAAGTAGCTAATGTGGTTGCACTAGGCCCATTAAATTGGCATGGACTAAGTGTTGGCAGGAATTTTCATTTAGGTTTGAAAAATCATAACTAATTATACAAACATCCAATTTGGATGGTTCAAAGCCCTATATGACCCTTACGAAGCCTACTTTACAAGAAAAATGTTTACTCTAGAAATTCTCATGTACACAATTTCGAATTTTATCATTACCTACTACTGTCATAAGACAGCTTCCAAAATCATTACCAAATTTTGAAAATATGTATCTCCCATTGTACTTGTCCAATTATCACAAATTACCCCTCAATTAAAGCTTGTTGGGTCTCCTTTATTTTTGGAAAATTTCATGGGTATTGAAAGTCATTTGTCCAGAAAGAACTATGTCACATTTAGTATGCAACATAAACACTTTCAGATTTGATACCGCAATTTCAAAAATCATAATTAATTCTAGGAAACTACAATTTCACTTATTCCAAGCATATTGTAAACCTATTTAAGTTTAATTTCATCTAAAAATATCTTTTTCTGGACAAAGTAGTCACATGTTTCTCATAAATTTACCAAGCCTTAACTATTCTAGATCTGATTTCAGAAACAGGGCCAAATTTTGAAAAATCATATATTTTGATCCACTAGTTCAAAAATTATGTTTTACCCATCGAGTTAAGGTTCTGGATGTCTACTTTAAATCTATAAAATTTTATAGGATTTGGACTAGATTTGAGTAGTGAAAAACACCTCATAACCAAACTATCTATAGAAAACAAACCATCAAGCATCCTTCATACACTCTAAGCTACTTGTTCAAACCCTTTAATTCATATTCCACGTTATTAATGAAAATTCGAGCAACACTTCCCCTTAGGGTTTGTGCATCCGAAATAAGTAAAACCAGGCACAACAACCAATGATCACCATGTATAACAATGTCCACCAACAACTAACCAAAATCAACCAAAGATCCAAGGTTTTGAAAATTACCTCTTGAGTTCCTAACTTTCTCTCTCTAGAAGCTGAACCCCATCTCCCTTTTCTCTTGATTTTCGCCTTACTAAGCATGAAACAAGAGTGCACATCTTGTATCAAGAAACTAGGAGAAATGGAAGATTTTTTGCCATATACTTACCTAGATCTCCTTGGCTTCTCTTCCTTTCCTCCCTCTTCTCTCTATTTCTCCAAACTCTCTCTGTGGCTGCCCTTCTTGAACAAAATATGGGTAGAGTTTAGCCCCCAAATGGTCTTAAATTGGCCTTATCCCATGTTAAACACATTTGCTTTAATTAGAATTAATTAATTAACTTTAATTCCCATCTACTTGTTGTATAAATATCCCTTTCCTTTTTGACTTTTCCAGACAAGATCTTGGCCCTCGAATTTGGCCTTCCCATCTTGCCCTTGAAATTATATTTTATCTTTCCTTTTTATCTTTGATTAAGACACTAATTACCAACATGCCATTACATCATTTTCGCCTAGCTCATTTTTCCACAATTGTTGCCAGAATTTTCTCTAATATTTGAAAATTCATAACTAATGTTACAGATGTCTAATTGAGATTATTCCAAAGGGTATTTCTCCCTTAGCCAGTCTAGTTTCAGGAAAAAAATATAGTCATAACCTTTATGGATGCATATCAATTCAATATCCTACAAAATTGAACACTGCCCTAGAATTCGCCAATTTTTTCTAGTTGAACTTCAAAAATATAGAACCCTAACATATACATCCAAATTACACAAATGACATACCAAATTAGAGATTTATATGTCTAATTTAGATTGGAAAGTTTTATTTTGACATCATTAGATTAAGTACAAGTGATGTACAACAATATAGCCGCCAATCTCATTCCATAAATTAGTTAAAACATATCTTGGCCATAATTCTTGCACCAAATCCACCATTTTATTCCATTCAATTTTTCTCATTTACAAGAGATATTTGGTGCAAAAAATTTGGTATGTAATTCAATGCATAACATGTAGTCGCATATCACCATAGCGCTAGGTATATCACAAGACCCCAAGTGATACCCATGTAATTGGCCCGATGCATCCACTCATGCATTATAGAACATTATATTGGTTTAAGCGTCCATCCATGCAATAGGCCCTGGGCGACCACCCATCATAATCAAAATATCCAGACAATTCATAATGAATCCATAAACATGAAGTGTATCTTATAACTGAAAAACAAGGTTACTACCTGACTGCTTCCTTTGAGCAATGTCCAATCGTTTTTGTGTTCGGGCAAGTCTTAAGCTCCGGACAGCTATTAGGTTCTATAATTTAGAATTTATGGACAAATATTAGAGAAAATTCTACCAACAATTGTGGAAAAAGGAGTTAGGCACAAAATATGAGAACTAAGTAGAGACTTGCTGGTACACATATGATATTCCAAAAATTAAAACACCATTCACCCAACCCATCAAAAACCTTCCCCATCATCAAGTTACTACAAAACCATTCTTTCCGCACCAATATTAAAATTTAGAATATGCACATACATCTGCATTAAGGGGCATCCATAGCTTTTTGGACTCTGCATAATCCCTTAACGGATGTAACCATATATTTTGAATGGAGAGAAACTTATAGGGAAAGAAAACTAGGATGTCAAACTTCCAAAAAATATTACCTCCGGTTCTAATTATAGAACCCAATTGACTTTTTTTAGAGAATCTTAAGAAAACTTATGGCATTATTGCTTTAAGGCTTTAAAATTTATCGTTTTCATTCGAACTATATTGTTTGACTTATGAATGAATATATAATATAATAAGCCATAATATACGATATGTCTAAGTAATGTAATTAGCTTTTTTAAGATTCTTTAAAAAAATTCAATTGGGCCTTATAATTAGAATTGGATGGAGTAGTAAACATTTTTACCATTTTTATAAGTTTTCCTTCCTAGTATCCCTTCTTATATTTTCTCCCTCACTTTTCTCTCCATCCAAACATGACATCTGCTTGAGCAATGATATCCCTCCCAATCTTGTAAATTCTCTTTAAATCCTTTTAAACTGAAACCTTCAATCTTCTTCCAACTTAGAATGGTGTGCATTGCATCTTTTTCTTGCAATCCTCCTCAAATGAAAACTCCCACTACAATCTCTCCATTTCCTTACAAGCTCTTACCTCATGTAACATACTACCTCCAGTACTTAGTATAAGACTTAATTAACATTATTTTGAGAACTTAATGAAGTTAAAAATGTTATTTAATCATATTATATATTATATATGACTAAAATTTATTCCAATTTATAACTGAAACATATTAGTGTGGAAAAATCTCACGAAATGTTAAAAACAAAATAGCATGCTTAGTTACTTCGAAGTGATTGCAGAGTATCATATTTATAAAATACATACACCGATTCCAAAAACACATTATATTTACAATTTTCTTACCAATATTTACAAGTCAAATTATGTCAATTTTTCATCAAGCTCACAAAAAAAATTGAATTACTTGTGACTTTTTCTATTCAATTTTCTTACCTTGTTCTTTTCCTTATCATAAGATCTTCTTCTTTTTTCAAATGTCAAATACCCTACCTATTTTTATTTGTAAGCAAAGTTAGGATCAAGTTTAATATGATCCCTAAAATTATTCCACCTTAGGTCAAATTCATTTTGGTTTGATTAAGGGGGATTACGCATAATATCATGAGAAGGATCTTATTTTACCTTTAACAATAAAAAATTTCACATATAAATTCAATAGTTATCAAAATTTGCAATTAAAAATTTGGTATATCATTATTAATATTGAATTTCTGACTAAATAATATACACATTGTATTAACTGGAAAAAAAATCTAATGACAAATATATAATAAACAAAATCCAACCACAAAATCTACACCCTCATTCGGTATAAAGATTTTGTTTAGTTGCTTTAATAACTTATTTTCATGAGTCACTTTTTTTTATCTCTAATAAGTCACTATGTTTATCCTCAATCCAAACACAAGTAACTTATACTAACCCCAATAAGTCATTTTGCTACCACAATCCAAATAAAAGTTACTTATGATAAATCACTTACTTTCTTAAATCACTTTTCTTAAGTTACTCATAAAAATAAGACATTTTTGATAATTCATATCTAAATAGGCACTTAGTTAAATGTATAACTACTATACATAAAACCCTTATTTGAACGAAAATGTGTCTAATTAGGGTAAAACAATTCGATTTTTTATCATGCCCATACTTCTCGGGATTTTTTTTTGGATAGCTCTTTCTTCTTTGTATATTTTGGATACGTTTGAAAATTTGTATTATTACGAACATCTAAAAAAAGGGAGAATTCAAAAAAAAGGCAAGGGAACTAAGGAAAAGACAGTTCAGTACAACGAAATCCGGAAATTCCATATTAGTCATTTTGTACTTTTTGTGAAATTACGAAAATGCCACTGAATTTTAACAACAAGAGTATCTTAATTCATAATAAGAGCATCTCAATTAACAAAAACAGAGGGATTTAGATACTATATTTTTTAGTTATGAGTTGTTGTGAATTGAAAAACTTTTGTTGTACATTAAGATACTCTTATTGTTAAAATCCAGTGACATTTTTGTAATTTCACAAAAAAGTACAAAATGACTTATATGGAATTTCTAGATTTCATTGTACTGCTCTGTCTTTTATGTATTTCCTTATCTTTTTTTAGAATTCTCCCAAAAAAAATTGTATTATTGATATATTTTTTGCCAAGTATTGTGCTTGGGCTCTTTTAGTTATGGTCATAACTCGTGTCTTATTCCAAACAAAAAAAAAAGAACGTGGTAGTGCCGATCCATCATGTATCTCCAATTTTATTTCTTGAATTTTTAAATTTATGACCAAGGAACATAAACCCGGACTGGACTGATTGATCGGATTAGAAAACCAACGATTGGACCCCTGTCTGGTCTAGTTGGATGGTAGAACTGTTGGCCGAGTCGACTCGGCCGAGTCTTAATTTTTTAAAAAAAATGCCCCAAAATGACATCGTTTTGGGGCATTTTTGTTTTAAAAATCAGGTCTAGCTCGAACTTAACCCGGAAACACCCCTAACCTAGCCCTAACCATATCTAATATTTAACTTTATCATCTTGATTTCTTCATCGAGATGAAGAACTGAAGGTGGCCGAAGGATAATAGATACAGGGGAGTAAGAGCAAACGCAACAGGTCACACAACTGCACAAGCACCCTTACTCACACACTTGCACTGACACACGCACACACTCGCACTCACATGTTGCAGCAGATCGTAGGTCGAAATTAGTGGTGTTGTCACGGCGAGATAGCACAATAGTGTAAGGGCGAGCTGGCGCAACTGATTCACTCGACGGTTTAAGGTATTTCATGATTTCCTTAAACCCAATGATTCATTCTATTAGCTGAAATTGAAGATCAATTTTTTTCCCTTGTATGAACTGCGAAGGGGTTGACTCATTTGTGATTTAAGTAACAAATTTAGGCACCTTAAAACTAGAGTATTATGAATGAGTTTTCTCATTTTCTGAAATGATGATGTTGCTAGTGTCTGTGTCTTCTTGAGTTCTTTAGTTCTGAATTACAATTGCTCTGCACCTCTGGTTATGTAATTGGTTCAACCATTCAAGTCTTAAATCATGCATTCATGCGGGTGTGGGTTTATGAGTTTATCTGTGAGTTTGTGACTGTCATTATCAATATCTCTTATTGGCCTATTGATTTCTGCCTTTCTCAATATCCTTGTCTACTTCACCTTAGGAAAAAATTCATCTGAGACTCTTGACTTCGTCACTATCATTGTGACTTGCTTGCTTCTTCACTTTCTTCACTGCCTACTGGATTCATCTCTGACTTGGTAAGAATGAACTTTGTTTGTCTCTTTTAAATTTTAATTGCTCTCTATCGTCTGGGAAAAACTAAATTGGTTATCGGTTTCCTTGAAACTGAAAGGTGAATTAGTAGTCATGAGAAGATGATTCCCATTCCAAACAGCCCTCCAAATGATTTCAATTATTGTCTCAAGCTCTCCACCATCTATTAAAAAAATGCCTTCCAAATGATTAACCCCTTCTTTCATCTCGTAATTTTTGTACCTAG
The DNA here is from genome assembly GCA_037177275.1 of Acacia concinna. NCBI lineage: Eukaryota > Viridiplantae > Streptophyta > Magnoliopsida > Fabales > Fabaceae > Acacia > Acacia concinna. The sequence goes on along the minus strand of JBAGKO010033145.1, from coordinate 3,579 downwards.
CTAATTTTATCAAAATGATAAAAACTTAACACCACCCTCTCTAGCAAACTCAGAAAGCATCTAGGTAGAAAGTGGATAAAAACCCAGTGCCTCATAGAAAGATCTCTCTGTTTCTCTCATTTTGATTGTAATGAGGGCACTAAGAATGAATATATGTGACTGATCTTTAGCAATAAGTGAAATATCAAAATAGAATTTGCATAATGCTCAATATTATTTACATGAGTTTTGACTGATTAGTGATTAGTTGATTACATATTGGTCTCTCTAAAATTTACTAACTTTAATATGTATGTATGGTGTTATTAAATACATTTAAGTTGGTGGTGCCATGGGGCATGATGGGAATTCTAGAATTGGATATTAATGATTGCAAAAGTTTTTCACATTGTTGATCCTTCTCTTAGTGGCTTGATCTTGAATACTTGAGAAGGATCTTGAATACATTATCCTACTAATTTTTTTTTATCTTGAATGTATTATCCATTTATCCTACCAAATATATAACTAATATATTGTATATTCATTACTCTTAAAGTCTACATAATTTTTTTAAATGTAGGTGTTAGGGAGGTTGTTTAAATGTGAGATAGTGTTAAGGGAAAACCGGAAAACAAATCTCATAAACCCTTTGTTGTCCCAATTTGCATGATCCTTCTCTTAGTAATTCTTTCTCTCATTAATTTTGTTAGTCATGTTTGTTAGTTGGAAATAAAACTTGTTAGTTGATAAGTCTTGTTAATTATGTTTGTTTGTTGAAGAAATAAGTTCAAGAAATGATAATATCACTCCTAGTCCTAATACCCAAGCTTCCCCTCCCAATATTGAACGTCGCACTTCAAATTCTGGTTCCAATCCCGCTCCATCTTCAACGACTGTTACTTCCTTAATTCGTTCCAAACCCAAAATTGATCCAACATGAGCATATGTTGCTCACAAGAAAGATGGGGCCCAAAATGTGTACACTTGCTTATATTACTACTTGTAATATTACTACTTGTAGAAAGGTGACTTTAAATGTACACCATAGATTTGAAGAGGCTTCGAACGAAAGTTTAAAGAAAAATTCTATTGAAGACATGGGAGAAGAGGGAGGTGAAGAAGCACACGCCAGTGTATCAATTTCCTTTGATAGTGTATCTAAGAAGAGGAAAGGTCTTGGGACTGTGGAAAAATATTTTCCTCCTATGACAACTCCTGGAGCTCAACCAGGCATCAAGAGTGTGTTAGCATTGAAGGAAGCACAACATACTGTAAAGATGCTTATCGTTGAATGGGCCATCATCAACTGCATTCCATTTAGAGCGGTAGAGTGTCCTTTATTTCAAAGGGCTATTGATAGAATGTGTGCTATTGGACCTGGGTTCAAAGCCCCTAGTGCCTATAATTTCAAAACCAACTTGTTGAAAGAGTGGAAAGATGAATGCCAGCTACTCATTGACAGTCATCGAGCCAAGTGGAAAGATAATGGCTACACACTTATGGCGGATGGATAGATTGATGTGCAACAACAAACTTTGATAAACTTCTTGGTGTACTCTTCACACGATATAGTATTCGTTAAGTCTGTTGATGCATCAGACCTAGTTAAAGATGCCAGGACTCTATTCACATTGTTATGTGAAGTTATTGAGTGGGTTGGCTCTAAGAACATTGTTCATGTGGTGACTAGCAATGCTGCCAATTATGTGTCATGCAAACGACTAATAAAAGATAAGTACAAAAATATTTACTGATGCCCATTGCTTAAATCTTACACTTAAAGACATCTCAATCATACTTCATGTGTCAGACATTGCATCAAAGGTATCAAAGATAACAATGTTTGCTTACAACCACATGGTATTTTTGTATTGGTTAAGGAAGAGGCCAAGTTGGAAAGAAATTTTTTGTCTTGGCGCTACAAAGTTTGTTATAACCTTTATTACACTCTACAACATATCCATGCACAAGCAAGACTTGTAGGCCCTTGGTGTTGATACACACTTTATGGACCATAAGTTATCTAGGATTGATGCTAGAAGAATATTTAGTACAGTCATTCTAGATAGTCAGTTTTAGAATAAGTGTTATCAAATTGTAAAGATTGTTAGTCATCTTGAGAAATTATTGAGAACTGTCAATTCATATGGGAAGCCTTCTATGCCATATGTTTATGAGGGCATGTAAAGGGCAAAGAATGGAACTAAAGAGATGTTCAAGGGGAATCAAGACAAATACCAACCTTACACAAGTATTATCAAAGCCTGGTGGAATAAACATTTGAAGACCAATCTTCATGCAGCTTCATATTTGTTGAACCCGGCATTCACTTATGGTCCTAATTTTGTCAGTGAGGGGAGGTTAATGCAAGCTTTGATTGATGTGATGGAGGCAAACTCTGAAGAAGCACTTGATTTCCTCAAGGTCGTGAGGCAAGTGGCTTTGTACATTAAAAGCAAGGAATCTTTTAGCGGGGAAATGTGTAAATTAGCCGCTGAGAACCTAGATCCTTGTAAGTATTGAGTATTCAGATTTATTGTTTAGTACCTTCTTTATTTTTCTTCCTTTATTGGACATTAATGTCATGTATATGTTTTTTTTATTTAGATAAATAGTAGATGTACTATGGCTATTCAGTTCCTGAATTGAACTCGTTGTAAAACACATTCTTAGCCAAACATCTTCTTCCTCTAGCTATGAGCAAAATTGGAGCCTATTTGAGCGCATTCACACAAAAAGGAGAAACTGATTGAAGCACCAAATGCTGAATGGTTTGATTTTCACCAACGATAACTTGCGATTAAAACATAGGTAATTGTAGATATCATGAAAAATGCTTTAATTTAACATAGATCTTTTTTAACTAAAATAAGGAGTGCATGATAATTTGCTTGAGTCTCTGTGGTCTGTTGTTATATGCATTTAACCACACGGCCCAAGTTCAAGTTGGCATACCCCAATAACAGTAAAATAAGGAGTGCATTGAAGAAGGCGGCGGCAAGCTCTGATCCTATTGATTATGAATTTATTGATGAAATAGATTTTTGGGTCACTGATGGAAATCCCACTCCAGAGTTTAATGATGAAGATGTACAAGATCTTCAAGGTCTCGTTGTCTATGAAGGAATTACAAGTTCACCACCTCTTGATTAGGTGATTGAATGTTCCTACGTGCTATTATTATTTATTATTTTCATATTTTGTCACTAATTTATAATCCAATCCGTCCACATTATTTTCCTCTAACTCATATATACTCATATTAATTTTTCTCTTTCATATGGTTAAGTAATGAAGATGTGGATATTCCTGATCCCAACTTTGAATGAATATGATCATCTTACCATTTCTTCTGTTTTACCCAATCAAACTTGTGATGATCTATCTCCAGCCGATTTAGATATTGGTTTAGATGATGATTAGTTGGAAAGACTATGGATGATTTGTGATGGTGATAGTTATTTTTTGAACTTTGATATGTTGTACCTTTATATTTTCATAACTTTGTTTTAATTTAATGGTACTTAACTAGCTTTGGTTATTTTGAACACAATATATGCATTAATCTTGCTATTTTATCATTGTCAATTAAATTAT
>JBAGKO010033134.1:0-10531 GCA_037177275.1 Acacia concinna | reverse complement strand
GTATAATAAAAATTGAGGAGTACCCATAAATTATTTGGAGACTAATGACAGTCAGTTTGAAATTTTCTGAGATAGTCGATATACCGACTCTGTAGAAAATTCAACCAAATAATCATTTTAAAATCATTTTTTTTCTCCTTCCCCCATAAGCCAACCACCCCATAAGCCAAATAAGCTACAAAAAGTGGCTTCCCACTTTGAAGTTAAAAAAGCCAAAAAAACTACTTTTGTAGCTTCACTTTTTTGTGTCATCCAAACACTAAAAATGAAATAAGCCACTTCACTTATTAAAGCAAAGCTACAAAAGCTACAAAAGCCATTTTTTTTGTGCCATCCAAACAGGCATTTAATCATCCACTCTTGCAAGAAATCTCACACACACAATATATTATTTATTTATTATATTACTCTCCTCCCCCATCACGCCACATATCACATGCACACAACACTATTCCCTTTTTTTTTAAATGACAATTCTCCCTCTTGTTTGTTATATATATATAATATTAATTAATATTTTCTCTTTTTACTCTTCTTCTTCTCTTTTTCTTTCTTTCCTTCTTTATTTTTTTGTTTACCTTTATGAGTTATATTTTAAATAACCTTTTTATCATAAAAATTATTTTTTTAATTATAATTAAATCCTAATATAAAAATTAGGATGTTACAAGTCCATCGGCCAGCAATTTCCTTGGATCCTCTGTGGGGTGCAAGAAATTTGGGCACAAAACCAACGGCTTAGATTAAGAGAATTGGAGGGTTGAGATCTAATTTTAAGGAACAAAACGGCATCGTTTTGAGTAAGGGAGAGGCAATGGGTGGGAAGGTAAGGGAGAGAAGTCTGACACATTTGTATACTCTACTGCGATTATTTCTTCCCTCATGAACGTTCTCTACTTCTCTCTCTCTCTGTCTCCCCATTTTTTTTATGTTTTTAATAATCCCTCGTTATATGGAATGCGGTGTTTCAAGGATGCAAAACACATCTAATAATATAGTACTCGGGGGGAGGGGAGAGAGTTAAAGAGAGAAGCTGTCCCTTAGATAGTGTACCTTGTGGGTTTCTTTCTCGTGATGGATGATGCCAACGGAATTAACCTCCTTCAAGTTTCAGATTCTGAGGCTCGTGATGCTTCCCTTTCATCAAAGAAGATTTTTGTCGCTGCTTTGAATTCCCGTGCCATCTCGGCAGCAAAGGTTTCCTACAAAGTGTCTTTGATGGGTTTCAATAGTTCAGAGTTTAATGGGGTTGCGTACGGTGGAATAAGTTCGGCTGAAGATCCTTTAATGTTTGATCTTGCTTCTCAATACTGGAATATTCCAGAACCTTCTGCTGAATCAGAAAAGCTCATGTCATCCTTCCCTGTTATGCCTCTTTCAAATGAAGAATTTAATGAAGCTTGCAAAGAGTGGAACAACACCCACGTTATTTCCATCCTAAGGGCTCATTATAATCTCTACAAGCTGAAAATGTTGTTGATCAAGATATGGAAGTTTTAGGACTTTGACCTCATTGGCCTTCCTAACTTCTATTTTTTAATCTGGTTCACACACCATTCCAACTGGGAAGCTTGCTATAAGCGTGTTCTTTTATATGGTCCTTAGGCTGTGGGTAATCACTGTCTTATTGTTCAAAGGTAGTCTCTTTATTTTGACCCATTCCTAAACCCTCTTGGCAAGATTGCCACTTGGATTAGGATCCCAAATATCCCAATCCATTTTTATTCAGTCAAGTTCTTATCTAGGCTTGGTGATATGATTGGCAAAACGTTAGTTGACTTGCTCAGTCTCAACCGTTCGCATGCAAAAGGCTCCAAAGTAGCTAGAGGAAGATATGCAAGAATCTGTGTTGAGTTGGATCTTCAAAAAAAAATTGGTCCCTAAAATTTTCATTACCTCAGTTCTGTATAATGTAGAATATGAAGGCCTTAACCTCATTTGCTTTGACTGTGGGAGATATGGTCATAAAAGGGAGTTATGTCCAGGGAGGGTTGGCTCTGTTTCTACAACTGTCTCCTGCCCTTCCTTATCGTTGGTTTCTACTATGCCTTTCAAGTCATCGGAATCTTCATCATTAGCGGTGGAGGACAGGTTTAGACCCTAGATGCTGGTAGGTAGAGCAAGCAATCTCATTTTTCAAAGCTCGGCAATAAATTCCCTAGTGCAAGCAAAAAGGTTCATAATTTGAAAAATAATATTAAAAAACCTGAGGTCAAATCATCATCTCAGTTTGAAGTCTTAGCTAACTAGGAATGAGAGCCTTCAATGTCAGAGTCGTAGAGTTTATGCAAAAAGAGGCTGCTAAATTCGGATTTTGTGGGTGAAGGTAAGATATCGTTTAAGGCAAGGAAAGAAAATTTGAAGAAGGACGTCTTGGGAGTTGAGAACACGTCAGCTGCTTCTTCCTTGGATCCTATTTCTTTTATTTCATTTGATGTGGATTTAGGAAAAGGTGTTTCCAAGTCAAATGGGCATGAGCCCAAGGCCTAAGTTCCTATTCTTCTTCCTCCCCAGTCAGGCTATGCTTTCTCCAATGGGCCTAAAGTGAATGGGCAAAGAAATCGTCATGTTGTGATTGGAAGCTTGAGGAAGTCTGACCTAAGCTGTGCAGTCAAAGATAAAATTGGCACCATTAAGCTGACAACAATTGTCCAGCCACCTATGATAAATTGGCTGCTCGTGATATCGCTGAAAATGACCTAGTATCGTCCCTTGCTCCCAAGCTAATCCTAAAAGGAAAAATTCAGCTAAAAAATTTAAAGAAATGGCAAGAGGATCGACAGGCTCTGAGAGAAAGGGTTTGAAAACTTTTGTTACTCAAGATGTTACTGCGGGCATCAGGCATGATTCTTGCTATGAGTTAGGACCCAAGCTGCACTTCCAGCATCTTTTTTGGTCCCTTCTGATAAGTGAGTCACTGCATTGTTCTCTTATTTGTTCTATTTCTTGTGTCTCATGATTATTTCTGTCTAGAATTGTCGTGGATCAGGAAATAGGGCCTTTCCACATATTTTTGAAAGATATTGTTCATTCTTATAATATTAATATTATAGCGTTGTTGGAGTCTCGTGTCAGCAACAATATAGCTGATATTGTTGTTAGAAAACTTGGTGTTAATATTTGGTTAAGGGTAGAAGCTACTGGTTTCTCTAGGGGTATTTGGCTATTATGGAATGATTGGGAATTTTCTGTTCATTATTTATGGTATACTACTCAACTTTTGTATTGTTCTGTGAAAAGGAAAAATTCAGATGCTATTGTTTTTGTTGCTATTGTTTATGGTGACCCGAGATATCATCTTAGAGGGCCTCTTTAGAACTCATTGCGTCATTTAGCTAACTATATTTCTGGTGACTAGATTGTTATGGGCGATTTTAATGGTTACCTCAACCCTTCCGATAAGCTTGGAGGTAGGCATATGAAATTCCCATCAATGAACCAATTTCGTGATTGTCTAAATTACTGCAATTTCTTGGAAGTTCCTGTGTTAGGGGATAGATTCACTTGGGGAAGGAAAGATTTGAAAGAAAGACTGTATTGGGTATTTTGTAATCTTGACTGTGAAGTTTCTCATCCAAATCTAAAAGCATTTCATCACATGAATTTTAAATCTGATCGTAGGCTGATTATTGTCTCAAGTAGTAATCATCCTTCTAGAGTTATGCCCCCTCCCTTTAGATATCAGGCAGCCTAGTGCATGGAAGATGGTTTTCAAACCTTAGTTAATTCTGCTTGGGAAGGGAAGAGTTGGGAGGAAGGACGTGAATCCTTTGTAATAAATGCTATAGATTGTGAAGTTTCTCATCCAAATCTAAAAGCTTTTTATCACATGAATTTTAAATCTGATCACAGGCTGATTGTTGTCTCAAGTAGTGGTCATCCTTATAGAGTTATGCCCCCTCTCCCTTTAGATATCAGGCAGCCTAGTGCATAGAGGATGATTTTCAAACCTTAGTTAATTCTACTTGGGAAGGGAAGAGCTGAGAGGAAGGACGTGAGAGGAAGGACGTGAATCCTTTGTAACAAATGCTACAGAGTGGAATTGTAGCGTTGTAGGAAACTTTACTCTCAAATAAAGGAAACTTATTGGGAGGCTTGAAGGTATTAACAGGAAGTTGAGTCATGCTCCTCACAGTGGCCTCCTCAGACTAAAACACAAACTTCGGAAGGAATACATCAAGGTTATCAATCAAGAAGAATTGTTTTGGTTCTAAAAAAACCGGGGAATTGGTTAAAGTTTGGGGATAAGAATTCTCGATTTTTTCATATGTCTGCCAAGATGAAGAGGAAGCGTAATCAAGTTGAAGCTTTGCAGAATGATGTTGGTGATTGGGTTATAGAGCAAGTCACTCTTAAAGCTATGGTAGTTGATTATTTTAAGAACCTATATTCAAGTGATGGAAATGTTCAATAGGTAGAGGATTGGCCTTGTGAGTTTCTTCCTCTTAGGCAATCTGATTTGAATGAAATTCATAGGCAGGTTACCCCGATTGAAATCAAGAATGCTGCTTTTGAAATGAGAGCTTTTAAGGCCCTTGGTCTAGATGGCCTTCAACCTCATTTCTTCCAATCTTAGTAGGAAGTGGTTGGTGAAAAGGTTTGTGACCTTGTCTCTCATGCTTTTAGGGATCCATCTGCAATTCCTAGCTTTAACAAAACCAACATAGTTCTTATCCCAAAAATTGACAAAGACTTCAGACATATCTTCCTTTGTAATGTAACCTATAAATTTTGAGTAAGGTCATTAACAGGCTGAATAAGCTTATGGGCTCCCTCATCTATCACACTGAATGTAGCTTTGTTAGTGGCATACACTTGTGATAACATCATTCTTGCTCAGGAAGCAATTCACTCTATACGTTCAAAGAGAAGTGGTAGGGGGTATGTCGCGATTAAAGTGGACATGGAAAAAGCATTTGATCGCTTGAATTAGGGTTTTCTGCAATTTAGCCTCAAGTCTCTTGGATTTAATCATCATCTTGTTTCTTTGATTATGGCTTGTATATCTTTAGCCTCTTTGAATGTTTGTTGGAATGGTTCCCCCTCTAAAGACTTTTCCCCCTTGAAGGGTGTTAGACAAGGAGATCCTTTGAGTCCATATCTCTTCGTAATATGTATGGAACGTCTGGGTCAGCTTATTCAACGTGAAGTCGTTCTTGGCAATTGGAAGCCTTTGAGAATGAGCTCCTAAGGACCACATTATCTCAACTTTTCTTTGCTGATGATCTTCTCTTTTGTGAGGCCTCTCCTGATCAACTTGATAGGCCGAGAGACATTATGTTGCGCTTCTGTCATGTGTCGGGTCACAAGATTAGCTTGAGTAAATTGAAGATCTTCGTATCAAAAAATGTTCACTCTAGCAAGGCTAATGTGTTTAGTCAACAACTGGGCATCCTTCTCACACCTGATTTAGGCAAGTATTTGGGGGTTCCTTTACTTCATAAAAGGGTAGTCAAAGTAACTTTTGCCCCTTTGATCTCAAAAGTTCAAAATAAACTTGCAAGTTGGAAAGGCATATTTCTAAGTATGGCTAGAAGAACGGTTATGATCAAGTCAATTTTATCCTCTCTTCCTTCATATCAAATGCAATCTATGTTAATTCCAAGAGGCGTTCTTAAGGTAATTGACAAGCTATGTAGAAACTTCTTTTGGAACCAAGGAGACCAAGGGAAGAAGATTCATCTTCTTTCTTGGGACTTGATTAAAAATGACAAGGAAAAAGGAGGTCTTGGAATTGAAGACTTGGTTCGTTAAAATACAATCTTCATCATGAAGCTTTGTTGGGGTTTGATGACTAGACGTAAGGATCTTTGGGTTCAATGTATCCGAAACAAATATGGATGTGGGGATGGAAAATTTCTTATAATTGTTAAGAGACAGCTCCAATCTTCTATTTGGGGATCCATTGTAAAAGTATGGGAAACTTTTAGGACTATGGTGGGCAGCAGGGCCCAGAATGGACATGGAACTATGGCATGGTGGGAGTTCTGGACTCCTCTTATTCGTCCTCTGTCTCATTATGTGAATAAAAACCATAATCTGATAAACCATGATGCTATAGTTGCGGATTTTTTGACCACTCATAGAATTTGGGACATAGGTAAGTGGAATATGTTCCATCCTGATTGGGTTGTGGAAAAAATCAGTGAGCTTCGTCTGCCTTCCGAACATACCCAGGATACCATCAAATGGAGAGCCTCTTCAAAGGAAACTTTAGTGTAAAGTTGGCCTACAATCTTGAAGATAGGGAAGATCTTCCTCCTGTAGGTTCATGGAAGGAATTATGGCGTTGGCCAATTCCAGAACGAGTGAAATTCTTCATGTGGCAAGTGTTTCATGAGTGGCTTCCTACTAACTCTCTAAGAGCCAATCGTGGCCTTTGTGAGTATAATGAGTGTCCCTTTCAATGTCAGAGAGAGGAATCCATTCTTCATATGTTGAGGGATTGTGAGATTGCAAACAGTGTGTGGCTTTTGATCATTAACCCGATATACTATAGTACTTTCTTTAATGGTAATTTGCAGGAGTAGCTAAGGTGGAATAGTCAACAGGAGGCTGGATCTCTAGCGTCAGTAAATGGCCACAGATGGAAATTTTTGCGATCATATGCTGGCTCATTTGGAAGAACCTATATCAACAGGTGTTCGATGGCAATAGTGCGCATCTTCAAAGCATAACAAATCACTACAATTATCTTCTGTGTGAGGAAGAAGAATGGAGCATATGGAGACATAAAATCTTTTGTGTTCCGCAAAGGAGTAATGACAAGTGGTTGCGACCACCAGATGGGTATGTGAGAGTCGATGTTGATGCCTCGGTAAACGATAACTACCAAGCAGTGTGTTGTGGTCTAGTTAGGAATCATCACGCTTTCTGGGTTGTTAGTTTCCAACAGAAGTTAGAACCGTGCACTCCTACGATGGCAGAGCTAATGGCAATTAAAGTAGGCTTAACTCTGTGCAAATTGTTAGGTTTTAGGAAGGTCAAGATGTATTTGGACTCTATGATGGCTATCCAAACCCTCATGTCAGATGGGGTAACTATCACCCTTGGAAGCAAGAGATTGCAGACATTAGATCACTGATCTTCTCTTCTTGGGACATTCAGATTATTCATTCTCATAGAGAAGTTTTACGTTATACAGTTTTTTAGCTAACAGGGCGTATCAGGCGAACACAAAACTATTGGTTATTCATGAACTGCCAACAATGTGTTCGAACCTAATGTTAGCAGACTTTGCTAACATTGGGTGATTGCCCCTAGTATTTTCCTATCTTTAACATCATTGTACGTTCTAGGTGTAAAGCATGTCCTCTTATTAAAAAAAAAGGATGCAAAACACTAAAAGATGTTTGTGGGGGGAAGTAATGGTGTGAACTCCCAAGTATTGACTGAATCAGAATGAATTAGAATGTGTGATATAGTATTAGGAGCTACATTGTTTAAAAGGCTTGTGTTGTCACAAAATGGGCTTTTCTTTATGGCCCAAAGTAATGTTCCTCCATGGTGGCTTGTTTGAATGGCAACATCCAAGTGCAGGTTGCTTAAGTGCATCTTTGTAAAAGTAAAATAGACTTTTCTTTTGTAGCTAGGTTAAGCTTTACTTAAAATGGGCCTGAACTTGCAACAAATATTTGAAACCAAAGTTTAGGTATGTAGGTTTTATTTTAGACGTGAGTTTAAGCCTTCACAAAAACCTAACAAATTCTAAAGCCTGCTTAAAAGTTTACTTAAAGTATAGACCTTTACATAGTCTTAAAAGCTTATGCCTCCCAATTCATATGTAACCCTTCATGTTTTTTGTTACAAATATACATGATGTCTTAAAAGCTTAACATTTATTCCTGTCGTAACACAAGTGCTTAATAAAGAAAAGAATGTTTAGTAGCAACAATTGTTTTAGTAAGTAGGAATAAAAAAACAATTGTCTCTTTACTAATGAGATACCGTATATTTCTTAAACTTGACCAAGCATAATAAAAAACATATAAAACTAGATTTTACCTCTTTTACTTTTCCCATATAAATTAGAATAAACTCCTCCTACTAAGATTGTAATATTACTATTGTGGACAACGAAAATTAAATGAGAGAGAGTGAGTTAGCATTGTCATCTCAAGTGATTGAAGAGAAGAAATGTGGGGTAAATTCTTTACGTGAAATTAAGGATTAAGTGTAATGACAATAGGATGTGAAACTTAGGATTAAGGTTAAATTGGTAAATTTTGTAAATAATTTATAAAATTATTTAGATAATATTATATATACTTATATAATAGTATTAATTAAAAAAGTTAAATAGGTCACACTTGGAGGCTTGTAGGCTAGACCTTATGAAAATAGGTCTTATCTATTTATATAAAGAGGCATGAACTTAAGCCTGGCTTATTTTCTAAATAAGTCAAACTAGGCTTTATATAAACTAGGTCGTAGACTCTTATAAGGGGCTTGGCCGGTTTCCACCCATATGTACAATAAAATATATTTTTCTTTTTGCCAATAGATTTCAACATATGAACAAGGCAGATTGTCAAGTGTTAATATCATAGCATAGGATCTCAATCCTCCTTCCATCCCATTCTATTGTTTTGCTCTCTTTTTTTTTCCCTTTTACGTATTTGATACTCTCTTCATTCCTAAATATAAGACCTCAATTAGTTTTTTTAGGGATTAAAGAAATTAATTAAGTTATTTATTCATATTATATGTTGTGTATATTAACTTATAAGTTAGATAAATTAGTTTAGAGAAAAAAATTAAAAATATAAATACTTCAAAATAATTTAATTAACCCTGATATTTTTAAAAGTATTGTTGAGAGAGTATCAACATATGAAAATATGATTTTATATTTAAGATCAAAATTAACTTATTAAATATGGCTTTATATTAAGGTCATTCCAAAGGGAGTATTTAATTTGGTTGAAGCCTTGAAGGAATCCATTTGAGAGAATTTCAACCAGGAATCAAATAAGAGAATTAATGTAAAATTAGCCCCAAAACTTTCTGATTTCTTAGTTCAGTCCCATGGGCTGGAAGTGAAATTAAATTTGGAAGTCAAAAGACCTTGTTGCTCTAGTCAGAGAGGAGAAAAAAAGTGAAATGAATATGCGCAGACCATCTCTCACAACGCAAATGACTATTCAGAGAGTCACAAAACTCTCCTCTCACATATAGGAACACGAAGAACACTAAAGTGAAAAAGGAGATCATCGATTCTAGCACGAAACCTAAAATGGAGGGAGGGTAAATGCAAGATGGAGTGAATATAGTCCAAGCATGGGGCAAGTGTGAAATGTTGCGAGCCTATCTTCTCGGTATCTTCTTTCCATTGCAATTTGAGTTCTCTAGTCAGTCAGCAGAGGGTGACTGTTGAAGTTCATCACCTCCTTGTAGCTGATTCATGCTAGTCATCAGGTTAGTGGGACTGAAGTTGCTTATTTGCTTGGCAAACCAAAACTTAATTTTGTTTAAATAACACTTCCAGTTATTTACGATGAGTTAAAATCTTGAAAATCAGACATACTGAAGTTGTTATATTTGTTTGGCAAACCATAACTTCATCTGGTTGAAATAACGCTTCCACTTGTTTATAATGACTTAAACACTTGCAAGTCGGACTTCCTAAAGTTGTTTTATTTGCTTGTCAAACCAAAACTTAATCTTGTTTAAATAACAATTCTACTTGGTTATTATGAGTTATACACTTGCAAACCATATATGTTGAGGGGGGTATTATAAGTAGAAGGTTGATAACAAAAGGGATGGAATATGAAGAAAGAAAAAGATTGGTAGCAACAAAATTATGGTGTGGTAATAATGTTTTCAACATGAAGTATACAATTAAAGGCTAAATTGTTGATAAATGTGGCAAAATCTGAAAAAAAAAATCACATGGAAGATTGTGGTTTGAACACATTTAGGGTCATAACTTAATAATGAAATATTCGTGTCAATCAGATACTATGTGAATGCTCTTGCAAAGCTTAGGAGATGTCTGGTTTGCCATGCCATAACGTATGTGCTACAATTAAGTCAATACACAGAAGTATCTATGTGTATGTTGATGATTACTTTTTACTCTTTGCTTAGGAAAAAAATTACAGAAGGCCAATGATTCCAATTAAGACATATGACATCCCCAGACCAATGCGCTCAAATATGATAACTACTCATCAACAATCTTGTTGTATCCACCATTGGACTTTTGTCCTCTAAGAAGGCCAAGAATCCACATGATTGAATCTCAATTTCAAGACAAAGTTGTGTATCATTGCTTAAGATGTGGTGAGGTTTGACATACTAAGAAAACATGCAGGAACCCCAACCCATGCTGATGAAATAGCAGAACATGCAACTTTTTATTAGTTGTCAAAGAAGCTTTGTTGTGTATAAAAAGCTTCTGTCTTATTTTGAATATGTTATGGCCCATATATATATTTTTTGGATGGTTATGGAGCTTCTTTGTTGTATATATATGTATATCCCATGACAATATTTTTGGATTGTTGGGAAAGAAGCTTGTTGTCTA
>JBAGKO010033104.1:0-10533 GCA_037177275.1 Acacia concinna | reverse complement strand
TTTATACTCATATACTTCTTCACAAAGCCTATTGATCTCCCAAAAATGGATGTCATCATATTAAGATTTTGAATCAAGCCTTATGAAAATTAAAAAGTTTGTTGTTTGTTAAGATACATATTATATTAAACTAGAAGTTTACTCATCCAAAACAAATTTATTGTTGGTATTTCTTGTTGGATCATTCAAGTCATACATATGATACAAATAATAAAAATTACGTACTGACATCTATTAAAGAATCTAAAGGTTCTTTGTGAATAGCACTTATTTTCAAACAATAATTGATATGTACTGCTTGTTCTAAAAAAATGATTATGAGATTTTCGCTGGTTATAATTTGGAATGAATCTGTATAATTCTGGAAATATATTAAACTTATATATGGGCCCATTCAAATAGACATGTAAACCATATAAGTACTTAATAAATTTGATAAATACATCTATAAGATGGTTACATATGAGATTAATTTTAGTTTGCAATCTAAAGTTTGGAAGATTGTTTGAATGAATGATTATTTTGCGTGCATAATTTCCAGATTATACAATTCATAAATCAATTATTGAAGCATTCAAAAAAAAAATAGCTAGATCAGCACTTATGAGAACAAAATTTCTATTTTAGAATTGAAATGTTTGATCTTACATATTGTAAAACTTATACAAGCCAACAAAATTCTCCTAGTAAAATTGGCTTTTGGTTAAGAGCCATATGTTTTTCATGTTAAATGTTTGAATGTGCAATGCTTATGTATATCAATCCACCACAATGCACATATATGGATATTTAAAGAAAGTTGGTATAAATGTTGGGTAAGAATCTCCTTCTTCTTATTTGTATCTAAATGAAACAAAAGGATGTTTTTAATGGAAACAAATGGATTTAGGAATCTTATACTGCATAATTATTCAATTGTCATTCGACAAAGTTTTTTTTTTTGAAATTAGGAGGAGAAATTGAATAGCTGGAAAAGAGAATAAAAGAAATGCATTATTACTACCAATTAAGTATAGATCCTCAAATATAGCGGTATGAACCAGAAGTTCATCAAGTTTTGCATTCATAAAATATTGCCAGATGCAATTACTGACCTAAATGAGAATTACTAAGTTTCATATTCCAGCTTAAATTGCTCTAATCAATATACATGAAAGTGAGACATGCCTGAAGCATAAGAGAATAATCGGTTCCAAAAGAAAAGATATATGAGCAAATAATCAAGATGATCATATTGAGGAGGCAGGTACTCCAGAAGAGGCCAAGACATAATTAATTGCAAAAACCTCAAAAGAGGTTTAGGTACCTAAAAGCAATAAAGAGATCTCAATAAATTATGTCATAGGAAAAATGGAACCAAAAAGATAAAGTTGTCGACAATAATTTTGATGATGATATCACGTGATTAAATGAGGATCTTCTTTTATAGATAAGTTATAAAAGTATATATAAAGGTGATTGGCCAAAAAGGAAAAGTGACATGAGAAACGATACAATGAACAATGTTCTTCCAATATGTGAGAAATATGGACTTGCAGTCCAATATTTGGAATATAAAGTTATTTGTCATGAATAAATTTTTCATGTGAAATTAAAGATTTTCACAATCGTCTTAAGATAATTATGATGAGGTGTACCATTTGGTGGTGGATACAATAATTATTGCCTATATTATTAGTTTGAGAGTATATGTAAACAAAATATTGCATCTATCGGATATCGTTATGCATGTATAGCTATGGATAATGAAGCTTATATGAGAATTCTTAAAATATTCAAAATTCTAGAAGCATGTCTAAGAAAAGTATTCAATATATAAAATATTACATGGATTAAAATGATTTGAGTTTGATGTTGAAAAAAGAATAATTTTACAGATCAAGTTATTGCAAACCTTTATGATTTTAAAATCATATATTTTTCCTATGA
Source organism: Acacia concinna (assembly GCA_037177275.1). Taxonomy (NCBI): domain Eukaryota; kingdom Viridiplantae; phylum Streptophyta; class Magnoliopsida; order Fabales; family Fabaceae; genus Acacia; species Acacia concinna. The sequence continues at coordinate 8,604 of JBAGKO010033104.1, read as the reverse complement.
TAATTTTTGCTTGAAATATATATATATATTGAATTTAAAGATCCAACCATTCATTATATTTGATGAGAATATTTATGCTAGTATTTATTAATGATTCTATTTATAAAGTTTAGCCTTGCAGGTATATATGAGAAGGTGGCATATATATATTTTTGTTTTTAACATATCCATAAGATGTGTTATAGTAATACATTTAGACAAAACATTTTGTGACAATGCATCACTTATAACTTGGTTGCTAAAAGAAATATATGCTTGAAAATACATCAAGGGAAGTAAAATTGATATTACCATAAAGGGGAGTAGACATCATGCGGTACTCTTTTCCTTAATCACGGGTTTGTCCCACTGGATTTTCCTGATAAGGTTTTTAATGAAGTAGCTTCAATATGTATTGTGTACTCTTTTTCCTTCACTATGTTTTTGTCCCATTGGGTTTTTCCTAATAATGTTTTAATGAGGTACAATATTTGTTTATGAACTTCCAAGGGAGAGGGTTATAAATAATATGCAATTGTGTGGATGTTCATGATGTTAGATCCTATGTTTTGATGATAACTAAACTTAGATGAATTTGAAAAGGAGTTTTATTTATGGAAAATTACTTAAGTAAGTGTACTTGAGTAATATCCATTTAGTAGGAAATAAATAAAATGTTTTAAAACTAAGTTAGAAGGGTTGCTGGTTTTCCAGCCTCGAGGGTACAAAGGATCATCGATGGTAGCTAGCCTTGCCATAACAACAAGGTTTTGAAGAAAACCTTGCAAGTTAGCAAGAAGGAGTCCCAACCTCGAGGGTGAGGTCCAGCCTCAAGGACACGAGCCCTCTGTCACAACAACTAGTTTTAAAAACCTTGCAAGTAAGCCAATCCCCAAGGGTACTCACTGACCTCGAGGGTGGTAAGTAATTCTCACTGAATATTTTCATATGCTCTGAATTACTCTTTATTAAAACCTCAAATCCTCAAGAATTGATTTTAACCTTAAGGGTGTAAGAATACTATAAACTATGATTTCCAAACAATAACCTTGAGGTAAGATTCCTCAAGGGTACTATCTAGATGTGCTTGCAACCTCAAGGGTAATTCACATCCTCAAGGTAATCTTAACTTATAAAATTCTCGAGGATACATTCTTCTAAACCTTCATGTATTAATTTGTGACTAAATCCTTGAGCCTATTGATTTTTAAAGGATTACCTCGATGATGACTTCAAACCTCAAGGAAATTTCAAATATCAAATTTCCAGAAAAATAAAGCATCGTAGTGTAAACTTTTCAATCATTCAAGATTCAACTATATTGATACCCACTTAATTCTAATATTTGCTAATGATCTATATTATGTCTAAGAATAGGTTATGAATCATTTGGAGTAGTTTCAAGCACAAATCAACTGGTGAGCTAAATGTGTTAGACGCATTAAATGCATTTTACCAAATTTGGTTAAATCCTCACCTACCATCCTTCTACAACCTCAATGGCTCTATTTATGACCAAGAGGGAAAATTCTTTGTGTCTCAACGTAAACTACCTAGAGGAATGATGAGAGTTCAACGGCTACAAACGGAATACTAATGGACATAAATCCCTCATATATTATAAATACGAGAACATTAATGACGGCGACAACTAACGATTCGAGTCATAATTTTCTAAGTGTGTTGCATTCAATTATGTCATTAATTCTTTCTATTCTTCAGTGTTTATTATTCAACTCTATTGAGAGAGTATTTATTGTCTTCCACAAACACCTGTGAGTAACTCAAAGTTGGGATACTTTGAGTGGGGACTTGGATTCTATCTTGTAAGGGGGAGTGATCTCTTAAAGAGTCAATTGAGTCTGTACTATGGCATCAAGAGCTCGTTGAAATCTTGGAGATTAGTGGAACTAGTGGTGATTGAGAACTGGACGTAGGTCGTGAGGTTTGACTGAACTAGTATATGTGCTCGCATATTTTGTTTGCTTAAAATTTTTATAACACCTAATTCACCCCCTCTTGGGTGTGAGGCTTACTCTTTCACATGACTCTATGCATTCCTTCACATGGCAATTGGCATTGTATTTTATAACTCCCAAATTGAAGTCATGACCCTTTGAGTGCATATTTCCTATAACTTCTAATTATACCATTATGTTCCTATTATTTTATTTCTTTATGTGCTTGTAACTCTTGGGTTAGTCTTCAATGTAATGGGGCCTATAAATAGAGGTCATGCATAAGTCATTTGTACACCAATGAAGCTTCAGATGAATAAGAATCACCACTCCCTTTTTCTCTCCAATTCCCTATTGTGTCTCTCCATATCACTCATCTACAATCTCTTACATTTTTCTCATTTTTATAACAAGTACATTATTTAAGGCCGAGGGGACATTTTAAAAATGGTTCCATTCCCAAGAAGTGGAAACTTCCTATAAAAGGATATTTTATGGGCATTCAATTCACGAAAAAAGCAATTTTATTGAAAAATATGGAGAAGAAAGGGTTGAACCAAATTGAGGGAATTAAAATTGAAAAGAATAATTTTTAGACATGATTCCATTGATTTCATGGGTTAAGGAATGTCGAATAAAAAGTGGGGTTTGACATTTAGGGGAAGCATGGTATGAGCCTAACATCAGTTGAAGCCTCAGGAATTGAATTATCTCACCCATGGTCTTGAGTTAGTAGTGAGTGTGATTTCGATGGAAATCTAAAGATGCTATCTATATAGGGCAACTGTAGAGTTGTATGGCAACCATAAGAGTTTTAAAGTATTAGGATTGAAATTGGCATTTTTGCCTAAAATGTGCATTATTTTGGTTTGGCCATGGTTTAAGGGGAAGAAGATAGATTTTGATAAATCTAAGGTCAAAAATAGATTCTAGATATGAAATTGTGTAGGGGTAGCCCCAGTCATAATTTTTGGAGCTATGTAAGTACACCAAGTATAAAAAGAAATATATCGGTATCTTTAAGGCCAATTTCGTTAATATGCATTTTTTTTAGAAAAATAATTAATGAGATGCATCTATGAATGAGAATGAATGAGTAATAACTCATTTATCATACTTTTGGTATTTTAGGATTCAATGTTTTCCCAAAAGACCAAGGAACTAGTAAAGGAAGGACAAGTAGGTTGGAAAGGAGTTCAAATAGTAGCTCTAACTTTCATACTTTATGTGATTGTTTATATGCTGCCATATTCTGTAGTGTGATAAGTACCTAGTTGTGGTCTGGGACCCTCTAGCTGAGATGTTGAGACATACAGGTGACGTGCATGTGAAGTGTATTGTACTTAGCTGTGTGCTAAGACATCACAAATGTGGCATATAGATGTATCTCTGTTGCATTATATGGTGTATTGCATGTATAATTTTCATATATTTATGATTAATTATGAGTTACTACTGTGATTCTTTTGAATCTTACCCTTTTCAATAAAATACAATATATTCAGCTGGACGAAATGAATATAAAGGCAAAAGATGCAAACACCAACAACTAAAGAATTGGGGATTGTGGACATACCAGTGTTGCCATGGAACATATGCTAGCGTGTAGTTTTAATTTGATTTGTGTGTTTGTTTTACCCCCAAACCTAGGTTTTAAAAGCCTTTTCTACAAATTGAGACAAAACTCCACATACATACTTATCTCATAAATCGTAAAAATTATTCTCAAAAGTTAATTCAAAAGGACATATACTTGTCATAAATTTATACATAGTCTGTAAGAAACTTGTGGGAATACTAAAATATACCTAAGTACTATATATTAGTACAGTTTATTTATGCTATTACTACTCACCAATTGAAATGTGCGTGATAACTATGAGAAATGTCAAAATAAAGAAAGGGTTTGATAGGAACGGACTAGATGACTAGACTGGTCTGGCCATCGACCGGCAAAGAGAATGGATTGGCTCTCATCTCTAGGCGCTTGGTGATTAAGCTATGTTAAGCCGTCCAAAACTGGGATTTGAGACGTTAACTGGAAAAAAATATGGGAACCGAAACGAGTTGTGGAGAGCTGGACCGGCAACAACTAAAAGCTACACTAGGAGAGAGAAAAGACGAGATACAAAGATAGAGAGAGAGAGAGAGAGAGAGAGAGAGAGCTCAGCAACATGCCTGTGTTTTTTCTGTCTTTATCTAGAGCACGAATGCGAGTTGTAGAGGGAGGAGGTATTGTTGAATTTGAAAAGATGAAGAAGGAAAGAAGATGCATGATGCTAGAGACGTAAGTGGAAAACCATTGTCTTTCGTTTTGTCCTCTCACTCTTCTCTGGTTGTCCTTATTGTCAAGAAGGAGCGAAGATTAAAATGTGTCTGAAACAGTGAAAAAAAAATGAAGTTGAGGGACTAAAAGCAAAGGAGGAACAGATGTTACAGAAAATATAAGCCTCGTGAGTCGGGAACACACACTTTGATTTCGCCGGCCAATAATTATTTAAAATGTAAATGAAATCTTTTTATTTTTACTATTTTTTTATGTGAAAGTCTGTTTATAATATTGAACTTCGTAATGGATAAAATTTTTCAAACAAATTAAAAGATAAATATGAAATATCTTATTGGTTTTTATTTAATAAAAGCTTATACAATATTTTATCATTTGCTATTATTTATTTAAATTAATTTCTTATATATTTAATTTAATTTATTTGTTATTTAAAATTATAATATATTGCACTCCTTCCAATCTTAAATATAAGATGGAGTTTTTGGAAATATTAAGGATATTTAATAAGTTGTTTATCCATATCATATGTCGTATATCATAAATTATATATCACTTTATAAGTGAGGCAAATTAAATTATAGAAAAAATAAAAAAATGTAAATACTCTATATTTAACTTCTTAATCTCTCCACAAAACTTTAACTAGATCTTATATTTAAGTTTAAAAATAGTGTGTGTACCTTATTAAATTTTTATGTCACCGATTTGACGGGATGACCCAACCATTTTGACTGTGACCCACTAACTTTTTCACTTTTTCAATTTGATATCCAGTTTGACTTTTAAAACATTTGTTTCTGGTCAAAAACAGTTGTCATAATCGTGCTTAAGACAGTGATTAATAATGGTTGTGCTAATGTGGTTAATTAGGCAATAATTTTGGGCTTACCAATGGGCTTCACCTTAATTATTGTTAGGCATAAAATGACAATAACCGGACCACGTTTTTTTATAACCAATAAATGAGTTATTGGGCGAAGTTTGTATTTTAATCCGGTAAAAAAATTAACATTATTAAAGCTTTGTTTGGGAAGTAAGGAGGGGAGGGAACCGATTTTAATAAAAGGAAGAAAATTGGAGGGAGGCAAAAAAACTATTTTTTTGGGGCCAACGAGGCAAACAAATTATATACACGCATAGTATATTTTATCTATAAATATTTTTGTAAACACGCACATACCTGTGTGTGGCTTAGACAAGTGCAGGCGTTAGAAGCAGAGAAGGCAAGAAAAAGGGATACAAACATCAAGTAGAATGAATTAGGACGTGTCAAAACTTGAAGGATAAAAGAGGGATTGTAGTATTATTTTATCGAAACTAATTTTGTGCTATAAATTTATCCTTATTCTTCAAGACTCTCCAAAACAATCCTAAAGATCTGTTTGCTATGAGGGGATGGGAGGAGAATTGAAGGATTTTGCTTCCCTCCCCTTATTTGGATAATAAAAAAAAATTATATGCATATAGTTTTTACTCTTTTTTAATATGTCAAGTTATCTCATTTTTATATTTGTATTATATATTGTTACTATCATATTGTATTGTATTTTTTTTACAGTTCTGTATATATTTTTAGTAAGAAAAATAAATTAATACACATATTTTGAAAGTTGTAGGTAAGAAATTTTTATTACATGACAAATATTAATGTTCCTTTATATACTACATTTCAAAAACTTTATATTGACTAGTGTCTATTTTATTTTATGTTGATTATATTCTTATGTTGTTGATCATCTTTTTTTTTTTACTTTATTAAAATCCCTCTCCTCCCCTCTTTTTCTATCCATCCAAATAAGGTAAAATAAAATCATTCTTAAATTCTCCCTTTCCCTCCCCTCCATTGAGCCAAATATACCCTAAAAATTAGAGATAGGGGCCTCAGCTGCCCCCTTCTCTGCTGCCCCATCGATTCAGGGCAGTTTCTGATTTATTTTTGTGTGTGGTTCTTCTTATTATTAAATTCTACACATAATGAGTGACATTTTGATATATTATGGACAAAAAATGAATCTGTTTTCAATTTATTATGAATTTTCAAAGATTTAAGATTTTTAAAACTCTAAATTAAAAAAAACTAAAAACTCTGAAAGTCTTAAATCTTTAAAAAATCATAATAAATTAAAAACAAATTTATTTTTTTTACCTACAATATATTAAAATGTCACTCATTCTATGTAAAATTTAATAATCTGAAAAACTATAAAAAATAATCAAAAACTATCCCAAATTAATGGGGCAGCAGAGGGCAACGGAGGGGGGGGCAGCTGAGCCCCCGTCCAAAATTTAGAGAAGAGGCTGGGAAGAGAAAGGGCAGACGTCTTTAAAAATGTCTCGTTCGAAAATACCGTTAAGCAATCATAAACTTCATTTTACTGAAATGTATGTTATATAAATTTCTCTTATATATTTGGGACTTTATATCCGTACATCCAACTGTTTTTAAGGGAAGGATAAGCTTAACTCATAAACTTTTGTTTAGGAACATGATTCAAAATCAAAGGGACCAGATTAATTTTCTCTAACTAAATTACTTACGCTTTTATGCTCCTATGATAAAATCATTAAACAAATAAATATTTGTAACAAGAAAAATTAAAGTTAAGGAAAAGAAAAAGAAACCTCTTTAAATTATCAAAAATAATTTTAGACAAAATAAACTATTTGATAAGGGTAAAGTAGTAAATAAAACTTATTCTAATAAAAATAAAGTCTTAAAATACTTTTAAGGGAGCTAACTATTTAGACTTAAACATATATTTTTAAAAGAAATGGAGGTCCATGTAATGAGGATTGGAAAATAGCTTTTTATAATACTCTTAAAACTTCGGGGGGAAAAAATTAAGTTCATAAAAATGTGAATCAAAGATGTCACATGAAAAATATTATGAAATATGATTTTTTTTTTTTTTAAGACTGTCTGTGTTTGGACCAGTTCGGCTTAAGGATAGGATAGGGCTTGATCTCAACACAGTGCCTAGCCGTATAAGCCCAAATAGCTTGGGCAAATATCGGCTTGTGACTTAGATATAACGCAACTTATCTCAGCTATTCAATCCAAAATTTACCCAAAAAAAATCAATTAAATCAAAATATTTATAATTTTAAAATATTCCATTATCATGAGAGGAAGTAATGATGGATATGCTCGAAAAATTGTAAGAGAAAGCCCTTTTTTTTCAAGCAATTTTCTATTTAGTGAAATTAAACTTCCTCTGCACTCAGCTTTTATGGGCTGATTCTTTGCAGTAAAATAAGCTTCAACTTGCATCTAAAGTAAATTGAAGTATGCAATGCATAAGATGCAGAAAATTAAAAGGTAATTTCGAACACATTTCATTCAAATATTTGATCAGTTCTTTTAAAAATAATTCTTCATCTGGTTCTTAATATAAAAGTTGGGTAACTAATTTGAGTAATTAAAAAGAATAGTTATATTAGTTATTTGTAACAAATATAGATTAGTTTTCCTAAACACCTTCTTTTATTATGACTTAATTTAGATAGAAACTCTTTATGACCTGTTAATCTAACATATTATTTATACGGATTTCTGGGGTATTTTATATAGAAATTGTACACATTTATTCTTAAAATGCATGATATTACTGATTATGGATTAAATGTTTCAATATTGCATTTTGTTGATTTATAGGCAAAAATGTTATTAATTTTATATTATTTGTTTAATCCTCCACTTACCTTGGCAAAGGTACTTTGTTTTATGTTTTCAGGTAAGTAAAGGAGAAATAGGAGCCCAATTTGATTGAAAAAAAGAAATAGGAGCCCAAGTTGGAACCCAAGATGAAGACACTGGACTGGAAGGCCAAACTCATGGAGTGTTGATCTGCCTACAGAGGTCGTGACACATACCTTGTATGTCGCGACCTGAAGACTTAATTGATGCTGTGCGTTTTGGATCAAGCCAGGCCCAGAAGGAATAAACCGAAGTCCAAGTTGCGACATGGAGACTTGTATGTTGCGACCTAAGCTCGTGATCAAAACAAATATCATATTTGATTAGATTTAATTAGGGTTTACAATTCTTATAAATTTGGGATGTTAACCTACGATTAGGCACGACAATTACCTTTGAGGTTTTAGAGTAATCAGCCTGAAACCCTAGATTTCATAATTCTCTCAACTCCCAAACTCTAGATTGAAACCCTAGCCTCAATTAACCCTAATTCCACCCAAAAACCATCCTATCCTCACCCAATTCCCCTCTACATCTTATGGATTTGAAAGCGGAACGTGGTAGGAGATGCTTGAAGCCATGATTGGCTAAGCCTTTAGCCTATCGGTGATGGATTTGAAGGTTGGAGCTTACGGTTTAAACCAGGGAAGTTCATTAGTTAATTAAGATCTTTTTCATCT
>JBAGKO010033094.1:0-10534 GCA_037177275.1 Acacia concinna | reverse complement strand
TATATATATATATATATCTCGATATGATATATGCATAATGATATGATAGCTAGCTAGTATAGATCTGATCTGATGATCTACCCTTTAATTTCGTTTGCTGTTATATATATATACCTGCTTCTGCTGCGTTGATGCTCTCTGATAGTTCATCTGATCTACATATATTATTATTTACGCATATGCATATATGTGCATACAAGGGGCTAGGCAAAATAAGGCTCTGGTTTTAAAAAAAAATTGTCTCAATACTTGGTGGTTGTTTTAAAACAATTGTCATATATTTTTATATATCACGGTCTTTAATAAACAACTGTCATATATGTTTTCGACATATATTACTGTTTTAACTAATAACCATCATATATATGTGATTTATGGATGATGTTTATAGTTTATAACTGTAACATATTCAGTCCAATATATAGTGATTTTAAACCGTCATATATATATATGGTGAAGAAATATATGTGGGTTAAAAACCACCATATATTTTAAAAAACAACCGTCATCTATAGCCAAATATGTAGTAGTGACTATAAATTTATTGGACTTGTGAGTTCACACTTTGATCATGTTTAATGGCATCACAAATTAATTTCATAAATAAAATTTTGTTGAGTATGATACATTATGGATGTTGATGAGGATTTCATTTTAATCATTTGGATTTGAAATACATTTAAATTAAATTGTTTTCATTTTTATATTTAAGTTGTTAAATCGTACAAGTAAACACTAAAGAGTTTACAATTCGAGTTTACGTCCTTGTCACAAGTATACTTCAAATTATGAGTTTGAGAAACTTGATTACAATAGGGTTAATAACAAGTAATTTGGTTTTCATCTGAGAAACCACTAAAGCTTTATATACTTTGATAAGGCTAAACTATACAAATCCCCATGAACTTTATGATAGTTGGATATAATCCCCTTAATATTTCACAGTTTAAATTTAACCCCACATGAACTTTTTTTTATGGGTGAAAGTGCAAAAATCCATCTACATATCCCGCGTGTGCATCTAGCACCATATACAATCCTTAGGTGTAAAAATACCTATAAATATTTTTAAAAAAAAGGGATAAAAATTCTAGCTCCATTAATTAAGGCCAATCTCTGTTTTATGGACCCCACTTTAATAATTTTAAATAATTATTTTAACAGTAGAGGTGCAAAAAATACTCATCTCCATATCCCACATGTGCGTCTAGTACCATATACAATTCTTAGAGTGTAAAAATGTCAGCTCTATTAATGAATGCAAACATCCACTAATTTCTTGTTTGTAGACACCTCTCCTTCTCACCCTCATCTCTCTCCCCCCACCAAACCAAAGCACTACATTCATACCGACATTGATTCTCTCTGGCCACCCATATGTCCACCACCTTTGTGCTACCTGCTCCCTTTGAATGTCCTTCCATAGTCTATCAATAGAACATTTCTTTTCATTAATGAAGCTATAAATTAATGAATGTTTTCCTTCACTATTAGAGCTGGCATTTTTGTCCCCTTTAATCATAAATATTTTTCACCCAAAGGATTATATATGGTTTCAAGCGCACATGTGTGGTATGTAGATAGGTATTTTTACACATGTGCCCTCAAACTAATTTTTTAAAATTATTAAAGTGAAGTTAACAAAACATACGTTAGCCTTAATTAACGGAGCTACTATTTTTTGTCCCCTTTTTTAATGTTCATAGATATTTGTACACCCATGATTGTATATGTGCTAAACGCATGTATGGGATACATATATGGCTATTTTTGTACCTTTACCCACTTTTTATTAATTTCCAGTTGTTAAATGACCATTATCTTATAAACAAAAATCGCTATGTCAAATTAACAAATGACGTGATATTTTACGTGGCATCCTATGTAAATTACTAGTTTCATAGAAACCGCCCAAACTTTGGCTGAACTTTGATCAGCCTAACATCTCAAATTTTTAGTTTGACTCCCTTAAAATTTTTATTTATAATATTAAACCTCATGATGTTAATTTTTTATCATTTTAATAAATTTATTAAGATTTTTACTATCATTTAATATTTTATAAAAAATATACGTTTAACATCTTATTCAAAAAAAAAAACCAAATATTCATTACTAATAAAGAATTAAAGAGGGAAAATGCTATCATCTAACATAAATGTAATATTTAAATATCAACACTCAATTATCCAAATAATATATTTTAAAAAATAGGGTTTAATAATATAAATCAAAATTTTAAAGGAGTTAAATTTAAATTTTAAAATGCCAGGGGTTTATTTGTAATAGATGAAAGTTCAAGGATTACTTGTAACTAAGAAATTAGTAATTTACATAGGATGCCATGTAGAATGTCGCGTGTCAGTTTTTTTTTCCCCTTCTTTGCCCAATCGTATCATCTGTTAATTTGGCCTGACACATCCTATTAAAAAGATAATGACCAATTAATTGCAGGGTGTTAATTATTTAAAAAAAAAGTCAGGGGATTAAAGTTAAACTTTAAAATGTTAAGGGGTTATATGCAATTAACCCAAATTTTAAGCCTAATTTTGCTTTTCCAAAGTGGCGTGAAATTAATAGTCTAATTGACTCACTAAATATAATATAATTTACTTTTATCTTTTCGTTTTCAATACGCCATTAAGAAAATTAGATGATGCATAGTATTAAAATATTTAATTGAGTTACGAATAACATTAGAATAGATAAAAATACCATAACAAAAGATAAAATTACCCTTATTTATACATATAATGAATCAAAGTTGTCTTTTTATACCTCCAAAAACATATAATTACCCTGTATGCATCTATGATAATAATTAATAGACAGAATTACCCCTTACCCAAATATATAACAAAAATTTTATTAAATAAAATTGTGTCTGTATATAACTATATATTGTAACAACCAATATAATTATTATATAAATTTGGTCCTAAGCCAATAAACCTAATGTAAAAGAGGATATATCTGAAAAAGAAAATGGATCAGGTTCAGGCATTGAATTTCTATAACACATTTTAATTTGATGGAGACGTCTCTTTGTAGTGCCCTGAGGAACCTTATTTACTTCCTTTTTGAGACTCATTCTCCAGCTTGCCTGGTGGCTTGCTTTTTGGTGGTGATCGCATGACGTCAGGTGGTGTTCTCTTCGGCGGAGGTTTATAGTCTCCGAGAGGAGGGCACGACGGACATTCCTTCTTAGCATCCGCGAGAGGGATTGGGATCAGAAACTCAAAGGAAATGAAAAGCACAACAACCAACAACTTGGCAATTGCCATCTTACTTCTATGGGATCTCATCTTCAGATGTTGATCTAACGTTTCTGTACTGAACTGAGATGAGAGTGCTGGCCTTTTTATAATCTCACAATACCTATGTTGCCATTATTCATGTCATTATTATATAATAGTTTTCTAAGTTTTACTATTAATTAGGCGTGGTCGTAGCTATCTTTTTTTTTTTTTTTTAAGAGTTCAAGGGAATCGAATTGGAAATCTGAAATTCTGTTTTTTTTTTTAATACACAATTTGAAATTCTTTATATTAATGAACTCAATGGTCAAGTTTCAACTTGGATGCGAAACTTCTTCACACTTTCGCATTTGAATTAATGCTCCAGATGTGTCATATTTGTCCAAGTAATTGCAAACATTGGATTCAACACTCAATCTTACAAGAAAATATGTGAATACGAATATACGTGTGCGTGCGTACACACAAAGGAAATAGAGGTACATTTGAATTCGTCAAATTAATTATTAATTTAACTAAGCACACGAAACAGAGTCACAATCACAAACTGGACCCGGTTTAAGTGACACAGCAAATACAGAGGGGGAAGAGAGAGAGAGAGAGTAATCTGCATAGGAGAAAATACCCCTAGTGCTACGCGCGCGCATGTTTTTTTGGAACTGATTTTGCAAAAACTGTCCCCACCACTTTGCAAATAAAAAGGCCATATAACAAGTCCAAAACCATTATGGGTTTTGGAAAAAAAAATTATATTTTTCCTACAATTTCTCAGTCCTTAATATAAGAGTCAGTTGAGTAATTTGTATAGATTAAAGAGAGAATCTCATTTAAATATTTTTTTTAATTTTAAAATCCTAAATCAGTCATATTACCCATAAAGGTAATGGAGTTACCCATAAGAGAAATATGATTCATAACTCAATTTTATGAAAAATCATTGATTTAAGATTTTAAAATTTAAAAAATATTTAAATAGGATTCTCCCTAGATTAAAAAGTAAATTACTTAATTAGTTATAACATATGTTATATAATCTCTATGAAATACTTATATGCAATGTGTTAAAGTAAATTCTTAACATTTTTAATCCCCAAGTTATTCAACTTGATCTTATATTGAGGATTGGAGTAGTAGTTTTTTCACTAGAACCACAACTGTGGTATATATGAGTTATAACCTAAACGCACTCATATTTCTTTTCCTATCTGTGTTCCATGTGCTAGGCATATCCCATCAATCAAGGGTGGACAGGCAGGTATTTTTAAAACATCTCCCCATTCACACTTAGCCGATAATGATGTATGGTTGAAGAGATTTTAGTAATAAATGGAACTTTAACATATTTGTTAAAACTTGTATTTTCTCTCTGAGATTTTAATAATATCGCCTATGCCGCTGTGTCTGATACTTCAAAGATCTCATCAACTATTCAACGTAACATTAACGAAAATTTGTCAGGCTTTTGAATTTAATTTGAAGATGTTGATGAGCCAAAACGAATCCAGATCCCTCAAAACACAGCCGTTTTGGGTTAAAAATGGGGAGGTTTGTTTCTTTTTTTAAAAAAAAAAAAAAACCTATTTAACACTTAAAAGTATTTTTTTCAATGTCACCCAGTATCATAAATATTTTTTCAGTGTCACCCAGTATCATAAAATAATTTTTGTGCATCAAAAACTGTAAAATACTTTTCTAATTGCAACTAACACCATAAACTTATGATATTTTTTCACCCTCAAATTTTTTTCCAATAACAGTGAGTTTTTTAAATTAACTCTTTCATTATTACATGTTACGTATTAGTGAAAAAAATATTTTATGATATAGTTTATCAGATACTAGGTGCTACTAAAAAATTATTTTATGCAAGTTTTTAGATATTGGGTGCTATTGAAAAAATATTTCCGGATTTTGGGTGCTACTAAAAAAATATTTAAAAGTATTGAATGTTTTTTTTAAAATAAAATAAATCATCCTCACATTTTACACCTAGTATTACATTTTTATGATACTAGGTGACGTTGAAAAAATACTTTTACGTGTTAAATGGGTTTTTTTTTTAAAAAAAATGAAGAAGCAAACCTCCTCATTTTTTAGCCCAAAACGGCCGTGTTTTGAGCCAGGGTGGGGATCCGAATTCCAAAATTACACTGTTTTGGGTGTGAATGGTAGGGGGTTCCAATTTGTATTTTTTTTTTTGCAAAATAAAGTTAGGGCCATATTTTTTTTAAGTAGCACCCAATATTCTAAAATAATTTTATACGCTAAAAAAATTTTGTGTATACCATAAAATAATTATCGCATTCAGCACCCTAAATTATTTTTCTAGGTGCAACAAAAGACTTCTAAAATATTTTTTTAGTAGTAAGAAGCACCCTAAATTTAGAATCCTATGTATTAAATGCTAAAATTTGTTGACAAAACATAGTTCAGTGTACATATTATCAAATACTGGATATTTCTAAAAATTATTTTAGCACACAATTTTTTACCAACTTTTTGTGTACCATAAAATGATTTTCAGGGCATCCACTATCTAACTATATGTACACTAAACACTCTATATTTTACCGTTATTTTTATTGCATTCAGCACAAATTATTTTTTTAGTTACAACGAGAAGCTTCTAAAATATTTTTCTAGTAGTAATGAGTAATCTAAATTTATAATATTGTGTTTTAGATGTTAAAATTTGTTGGTAAAAAATAGTTCAATGTATATATTATTAGATACTAGGTTCTCCTAAAAACTGTTTTAACACACAAAATTATTTTAGAATATTGGGTGCTATTTAAAAAAAAATCAAGGCCTAAATGTTATTTTATAAAAAAAAAAAAAGGAATCCCTCCCATTCACACTCAAAACAGTGTAGTTTTGGGGCTGTGAGGCGCAAGGGATCGGTGCTCCATAATAAAGATAACAATAAAGGGTATATATTGATGTGATTGTGGAATTCAGTAAAATTGATAATATAAATATTAAAAATTCATTAAATTTTATGATAAATTTAACACTTTGAAATGTTTTTATTGATGCTGTGAATTAATTATAAATAACTTGTGTATTTCAGACTAGAAAGAAAACATAACTAGAACAAATTAACAATAAGAATGTAAAGAGGGACCAACGGACTTGAATTGAGCCTGGCAAAAAGGGCAAGTTTCTAACAACTTGGAGATCCAAATTTCAAATCAGCGTGTTCGGCTCTCTAAACTCTGGTAGGCTGGTAGTGTCTACCGAAACATTTGATTGATGCGAAGGACAGTGGGAACTTATCATTGAGGTCATAAAACACCTGAATTGCATTGCACATACCACCTAGTCTCAGATGAGTAGCCAGCTTGCTTTAGTATTCATAAAGCTGTTAGGTTCCAAAACCAATTAATAATGAATTGCCACAGAGAACCTATGATCATGTCTCAGCGTCTAAGGTAGATAAGACGCATCTTCAATTCAACTGATGATTCTTTATTTATATTTTAGAGGTAAGTAGTAATCTGGAAGTATTTTCAGAAGAGCAATGTTGCTCTGAAAGTATTTTTGATCTTAATGGTGCACTGAAATTTTAAAAATATAGCAATCTTACCCCCCGTTAAACTAAAGTTAAATTTTACTGTTAAGTTTAACTTTTGTTATTTTTAAAGCTTATGTGGATAATTACTCAACTAAGGTTTTAGTTCTAATGGCAGTGGATAAAAAGGAAAAAAAATTGACATCTACCTACAAATATTAATTTATTATTATAAAGAAATAAAAAAAAAATACTTAACTTACTTGAGATTGAACATAGAGAACTATTACATTAGAGTAGGGGTGAGCATAGACCAAACCGAATCGAGTTGGACATCAACCCAAGTTCTGGCCCAAGGAGGACCCCAGTCTGGTCCAGTACCAACCCAAGGTCGGGCTAGATCAAACCGGGTTTGATGGACTACTTGGATTAGTCTAGATCTAAATTTTATTTATTTTTTATTTTTTGTTGTTAGAAAAAATATTTAAACCTCATAATCACAATTATGATAATAACTTACTTATAATTATATAAAAATGATCATAAAAAATGAATTAAATTATAAATCCTTAAAAAATCTCCAGCAATATACAATTAAAAAAAATAACATAAATTTAAATATTTTTTTAAAAAATATTGACCTGGACCAAAGCAAAATAAGGTGGTCTAGTCCCTTGACTCAAAATAAGGTGGTCTAGTTCCTTGACTCAAAACCCAATCCAAGTTGACCAGTTTAGTTAGGTCTGGTCCAACTTCATTAAGTACCTTATTTAGACTAACTAGACCATATTAGACCAACTCAGGTTAGGTCGGTTGGATTGGAGTACCGAGTTTTTACTCAACCCTATATTAGAGTGATTTATAGATAATAAATGAATATCAAAAGGTAAATGTGAATTGTTTTTATTTTATTTTTATCTACGGTCAATTGAACTAAATCCTTAGCTGAGTCATCATCTTAGTGCGCTTTAAAAATGAAAAAAAGTTAAAATTAACAGTCAAATTTAACTTTAGATTAACGGAAGAGCAAAATTGCTTAATTGGCAACATTGAAACAAAAGATACTTCCAAACCAACATTGAACATAACTCTTCCGCAAATACTTTTGAGGTGGATTTACTACTCAATCCTATAATATAGGCTAAAAATCAAACTGTACCCACCTATTTTTGGCCAACAATCTGTTATCTACCTGAAAATTTCATATTTTATAACAATACACCTCATGCCCTAAAACACCAGAAAGTATCATGCGACAAAGAAGTTCTTTATTCACTCTCTTCAATCCAAAACAGGGGCACAGGGTCCATTCATATTCCTTATAAGATCAACGAAAAGCTTCAAAACAAAATGCCTAATCCTACCGACTTCAAGAAAGATTAGTATCCATCTTTAGATTGTTACTGAGAAAAAATTTAGAAAGATTTGTTTAAACGCATGATGTCATCCCATGAAGTGGTTCTTCATTTGGAAGGAACATATAAACATCATCAGCAGCAGCCAGGCATGACTTAAACACAATCAAACTTGCTGATACGCCAGTTCAGCACAAATTAATGACAATATCTTTCAATTCAACTCTCAAAATGCAGAGAAACAACATCCAAGGTCTCCATTGCTCAAAATTGAAAATATAGCTAAGCAGTGAGGACAACAGCTCCTCCAGCCTCCTTGATCTTCTTCTCGGCATTCTTAGAGATAAGCTTGGCCTTTACGACGACGGGCTTATTCTCAGGCAAAACCCCTTTGCCCAAAACCTTGAAGTAGCCAAATTGAGTGACATCGATCAAAGGAGCGTTATCCTTGGATGCCTTATCCTTCACTTCTTGGGGAAGGAGAGACCAAAGCTTGTCGATATTAACGATGGGGCAATAGAATTTGTTGCGAAGCTTATGAAAGTATCGCATACCGACCTTGCCGAAATAACCAGGATGGTATTTGTCGAAGAGGATTCGGTGGTGGTGCATACCTCCTGCGTTACCCCGACCTCCGGGATGCTTCCTGTGCTTTCCGATGCGACCATGGCCGGCGCTCACGTGCCCTCTCTTCTTTCGGTTCTTCTTGAACCTCGTTGTCATCTTCGGATTCTCGCCCTTTCTTCCCGTTTCTCGCTGACTAGGGTTTCTGTATTTATAGTGATACAATTTTTTTTTTTGACTTCAAATATCGTGCAGGAAAAAAATGATTCAGATATTGGTATATTGTGCCCATTTACCCCGATTCATTTGTTTACGGCACATTTTTTCCTTCATTCATTCTTTATTTGTTATTTTTAATTAATAAGCCTCATTGGGAAAGTTATAAATCTACCTCTAGATATAAAATATATTAGGTTCTTTTCACCAGTAAAATTTTTAAATAGGACCCTTCATTGATTTTTTTTTATGATTCTTTTATAAGAATATTGTGTGTAAGAGTTAAAAAAATATAACACTGTTCATATTTTAAAAAAATTATAATATACTCTTTCATATCCTAATTATAAAGTTTAGTTGATTTTTTTTAATAATCCTAAAAAAATTAATTATATTACTTTAAGAAATTAAAATTTATCTTTTTTTTAAATATCTTGTTTGACTTATGAACTAATATATAATATAATATAATATAATATAACATATTATATGATTGAATAATATAATTAGCTTTCTTATAGTTTAAAAAAACTTTAACTGAATTTTATAATTAAGACTGAATAGAGTATCACTTAACGTCTTAATATATTATAGCTTATTTGAGGGGGGAAAAAGACAAGAAAATATGCCTTCTGTTGTTAAAAATAAGACGTGTGGAGGTTCATAATTCCATGAAAAGGATTCCATTTCACGGTAATCTAACATTACACTTGTAACTCTCAAATTTAAGGATATTTATTGCATATTTTTCATAACCTCTAATTATACCATTATATTTGTTTACTTCCTTTTTTATGTGTTTTTAACTTTTAGGTTAATTTTGAATGTATAGAGACCTACAAATAGAAATTATGCATAAGACTTTGGTGCATCAATAAAATAAAGTAAGTGAGATAAGTCATTCTCTTCTATTGTATTACTATTTTTTCTTTCTTTCTTCCGGTGCTCTCTCACTACAAAAAAAAAAGCGATTTTGTAGCGTTTTATTTGTAGCGGTTTTTCCCAAAATCACTACAAATTGTTACATGTTGGATATTTGTAGCGATTTAAGGAAGAAACCGCTGCAAATATTGGAGCCATGTGGCACGAAGCTGGCGCGACGTTTGTGGCGGTAATAATTTGTAGCGGTTTCAGCTATCAACTGCTACAAAAACTGGCACTAGCTTGGCGCCACATGGAGTGAGGCTGGCGCGACATTTATGAAGGTCATTTTGTAGCAGTTTTTGAAAACAAGCCGCTACAAAATTTCAACCGTCATAAATTTGTAGCGGTTCTATTGAACCGCTACAAATATGTATATCTTTTGTAGTGGTTTTTGTTTATAACCGCTACGAAAGTTGAAGAGTTATGACATTTGTAGCGGTTTTTAAGAATCGCTACAAAACTCTCACGAAGTACGAGGCTGCTTCACATTTTGTAGCGGTTTGTGTAGCGGTCCTTAAAAAACCGCTACAAAGTAGCGAGATTTTGGCTATAAATTCCTTCTTCCATTTCATTTCAACGTTTCGAGAATTTTAGCTGTCAGAGCAAGTTTGAAGAATTTCTACAGTTTTAAGGCCCTGCACAAATTCATTTATATCCACTACAGTCAGGTTAGTTTTAATATTACTTTTTTTTACTTTATTTTCTTT
>JBAGKO010033034.1:0-10535 GCA_037177275.1 Acacia concinna | reverse complement strand
CAAAAATGTACATAAAATAATAAGATTTTAATCTTATTATAACTTAAAGAGTTTACCCAAAAATTGGGATGTTACATTTATCATCAAGAAAAACTCATTTACAAATCCTACTAAATTTAGCAATCATCAAAACATAGGATCCAATAGAGTGATCCTTGCTCACTCGAGTGATGCAATTCCATCACTTGTAAAATCACTCGAGTGATATCATAATGATGTTGTGCTGAAGTTTTAATCACCGTCTCAAATTTCACAATTATTCTCAAAACTCATATAAATCTTGATTACATTGTTCCTAATCATTCATAATCATATTTAATCAAGTTTATATGAAGGTTATAGGTGATTAAACATGGATTAAGCTTCAATGATCACAAAGCAAAATATGTCAAAACTCCAACGCTATATTTCCAACAGTCATATTTTGAAACGGGAAGATGAAGACCTTCGCTAAAAGAAGATTTCATCTAATAGTCTTCATGTTACATGAAGTATAAACATGAAAGCATTCAAAACTGAAAAAGAGAGAGCTCAAGCACACAAAGTCAAAATGCCATATCTCTGAATCCATCTCCTACTCATATACTTTGTTTCTCAGTTATATGTAATTTACTTTAAAAAGAAACAATTCATTATGCTTCAGTGATTATTATTCACTAGTAGAGAGAGAAGTTTTATTGTAATCTCTTATCATCAAAGTTATAACCTTATTGTGTGTAAGGGAGAGTTTCTCAATGAGAGAATAATAAAGACTACACAAGTACTTGACTAAACTTATGGGATTGTAGTCTTGTGCCTCGACTAAACAAGATAGTGGATTGAAAATATCAAGAGGAGCTTGAGGACTGGATGTAGGTTAGTAGAGGTTCGAACTAGGATAAATCATTGTTTACAATTTCTCTCCCCTTATCTCTTGTATTTCCATCATATTCAATTTAATTATTTAAGTGTTGGTTTATGGATCATTATCTTCATACCTATTATTTTTACTAAGAAGCAAAAAGGTTTACAAATTTTGTAAGTTTTTATATTACACCCAATTCAACTTCCTCTTAGGTGACAACCAGTTCTAACAAGATAAATGTGAGATGAGTCTTCTTAAGGGCAAACGTAGCCCATAATTTTGCCGAAACACCAAGAGAGAGAGAGTGACCAAGAGAAAAGAGAGAAAAGAGGAAGAGGAACCAGCAAGATCAAGGTAAGATTAAGGCAAATATATTCCATTTCTTCTAACTTTCTTGACTTTACACCTCTTCTAAACTCTCGGGAACCCTCGATTCCATGAAGCAAGAAGAAAATCAAAAGGAAATAAGGAGACATGTTAGACGATTATGGCAAGGAAATACAAGAGGACAAGAGGTCATCACTAAGACCTTATTATATTAGTTGATTTATGTTGGTTTGAACTTGTGATTGGTTGTTGTGGTGGATATTGAGTTGTTTTGGCTAATTTTATCATTTGGAATGCACAAAACCTAAAGGGAAGTGTTGCATAAATTTTGTTGGATCATGTAGAAGGGTTAGTTAATGGATTAGACAAGTGGTTTAAAGTGTAATGGAAGGCGTTTTGGTGGAAGAAGCATTTAAATCCATTTTTTAAATTTTACCCAGATTTTGGCCTGACCAATTTTGGGTATGAGAGTGTTGGATTTTGGTGGTTTTGATGATTCCAATGAGTTTAAAATGAAAAATTGTTTGGAGTAAATGTGAGAAAATGATTTTGGAAACATTAAAACTAAAAATGGAATTTTTAGCCAAAAAAAGGCCTCATTTTGGTTTAGGCAAGAACCAAGAGGAAGGAGTTTGATTTTGGCAATTATGAGTCTAGAAATGAGTTAATTGCATGAAATTGTATAGGGGTAGGCTGGGTCATAATTTTTGGAAAAGTAGATATATATCGAGTATAAATGGGAAGAGACAAGTACCCCTAAGGGCAATTTTGTAATTAGGCATTTTAGAGAAGGTTAATTAATTATAATCCCTTAGATGCATTTAGGTCATAGACATTTAATAAGTAAAGGCTCATTACTATAAATTTGGACTTGTTGGATTCGATACTTGCCCGAGTAAATCAAGGAGCCGGTAGGAGAAAAGGACTTCAATAGTAACTTTGTCTTTTATAATTGATGTGATATGTCGCATGTATTGTTTGCCATGCATTGAGACTAAGACTAAGATGAGGGGATACTCAAGGGAAGGTGTAACTCTTTGTGGTCTACTGTGAGACTTAAGACATGATGTGGTGTGCACTGGAAGGTGTGACTCTTCATGTCCACGGTTAGACTTAAGACGTAGTGCGAAGTTGCTAGCAGTGTGACTCTTTGTGGTCCACTATGAGACTTACACACTGTGAAGTGCGTCAAATGGTGTGAGCAATTATGGTTTGCCATGAGACTGAGATAGTAATGCCTGTGAGACAGCATGACTGTTTATAGTATGCCGTGAGACATAATATATGCATTGCACTCTACATATTTCTAATGATGATGACTTGATGACTGTGATATGATGATGATGATTTGATATGCATGTTTAGTATGTTTGTATTTTTATATGATTGACTGCCTTTTACTACTGACATTTGTTTGAATCTCACTCTTTCTGTTAAATTAAATTTACCCAGCTAAAGGAGGTAATTCCTAGGGCAAAATTGTCGAGACTGCATACTAATAATCTAGTTCTAGATCAGTATATGGCTTTAGTTTATTTAGTTTATTTTTCAAACTTTTAAGACTCTATAAATATTCATAAAACCCTGTGGGGCATCCTGTAAACACCTAAGCTTTGTATTTATATCAGGAATGATTTATGCTATTTCTGCTCGCCTATCAAATTGCATTTAACAATTGTAATAAATGTCAAATTAAAGAAGGGGTTTGACATGAGGTATTGTATTCTTACTTAATTATAATTCTTTGAGTTGTATCACTCGAGTGAGCACTCAAGTCATGGTTGAGTATATCACTCAAGTGACCACTTATGTAATATTGGGTTTTTGCCATTAAAACTACTAACTACCTTGACATTTCCAAAGCTTCATTTCTCTCTAAGTTTTCTAACTCTCTCAATCAATTTCTCTACAAAGTTTCCAAATCAATGAGTTATTAACTATATTCTTCATAATAAGTTTTAGGCTATGTATTCTGTGAACACCCCATTTTATTGTGCACTACCCAAAAAATACAAAAAAATATAAATAAAAATCCTCCCAATTAATGACATGTAATGCCCATATTGGTATTCATCTTATAAGGGAAATAAAAAAATTAAAAATAAAAATCCTGTCAATTAATGATGATTGATGCCCATATTGATAGTTATCTTAAAAGGGAAATATAAAAAATAAAACATAAAAATAGAAATCAACTAAATTGATGATGATTGATTCCCATATTGACAACTACCTTAAAAGGGAAATACCAAAAATTAAAAATGAAAAAAAATATCCACCCAAGTAATGATTGGATTTAGATTGACAATCTTCATCAATTTTTTTTTTATGAAAAATAAAATTCAAAAAATAGAAAAAGGAGAGAGATGTATACCATAATTGAACACTATAAATAGATACACAAATTGGAAGGGAGGCAAGGTACAGAGCTTTTATTTTTCTCATTCCATTTTCAATCATAATATTTTCAACTCCCTGGATGAGGGATTTAAAATGGATAATGGGCTGAGATCAGTATAGAACCTATATGCAAAGAGATAAAGTATTATAAAATCAAAGTTTGAGTTTAGGTCAAGTCTAGAATCCCAAAAAATTTCCACAAAATTTCTAAAAATATAGGAGAGTTTCCAGGAATGTGTTTGAGGCTCAGAATGAATTTTTGAGGTCTGAGGAATTTTTAGAGAATTTCTGAAATATTTTAATATTTTTGGTCGAATTGGGTTTTTGGCCAAAAAATTAATTATTTCATATGTATAGGAGCCTCAGTGTTTTGGAAAGGGATTGCAGAAAAGAATTTTGAGAATTATGGGATTTTATAAAATTATTCCAAGCCCAAAAAAACAAAGAGAAAGCAGTAAAAATTGCCATAATAAAAAAATTGTCAGTAGATAGTTGATTTTGGAAAATTAATTTTGGGAGCTCTATAATGAGAAAATTTTTAAAATTTTGGGAGGATATCCTTGGAATATTAAGGGATTTATCTGGAAATTTTGAAACTTTTTCTCTAAGCAGATAATTTTTTGGGTGTCGGTGGAATTTTAATTGGTACAGTGGAAAATTGCTGGAGGAAAATAGGCCAAAAGAGGCCAAAATTCTTTAGTGAGGTGGAGAAAAAACAAGGGTTTTCTAGAAGGAAAGGGTATGTAGCATTACATGATAAAAAGGTAGTGTGAACACAAGACTTTTAGGAATTTGGAAAATGCCAAATATATCCTAAAATTTTTCTATAAATAGAACCCTTACTCCCCTTCTTGGCCAAAACATAGAGAGCCCTTGAGGAAGCTTTGGCCAACTCAAAACTCAACTGAAACATAGAGAAAAAGAAGGGAAATCAAGCAACACTAATCGAGCTACTAGTCCAATAAATTCTAGCCTAAATTTTGATTAATTATCCTCTCTTTCTCCATGGGTTTGAAGGCTATTTCTTAGGCAAATATATTGGCCATGTTTCGCCCCATACATGAGGGGGAGAATTTGGAATTGTTTTATTGTTTAAAAGATAGGAAAATGCTAGAATAAGGTGTTCTTGCTTGATCTGGTTGAAAATTCTATCTTGTGGAATTAAGGGGGAGTTTCAGCCAACCCCTATTTATGAGGTTAGAGGTTGATTTTCAATGATTTGATGATTCCAATGTGTTCAGAATATTGTTTTACTTAGAAATGTGATTTAAGAACACATGGAAGCATGAAATTGAGAAAATCACTTGAACACCTAAGAGGGAGAGATGTTTGACCAAATGGTATTAACGGGGAAGGGATATGAGTTTGATTAAATGGAGTTCACACATGAATTCCATAAGCCAAATTGTGTAAGATTGGCCTAAGAGATCAGTAGTTAAAAGGAGAATGAGTTATAGTAGAAAAGCATAGAGAAAGTGGCTTGTATTGATATCTTTGATTGCTATATATTTTAGGCATAAGAGAAGAGCTACACAGAAGCACTAGGAGCCTAGGAGAACCATACATTGTCAACAGGAAATAGGGGTAGCTAGAATCTCTAATTCTTACGTTATTTTGTTTTTCTTGTTTGCTATGTGTTTAGTTGCCATGATATAGTTGAGTTTTCATGTTTGAGATGAGATGTTTTACTTGTTTCACATATGCCATGGCTTTCTGATGAAGTTGAGTAGCTAGAGATACGTGCTTGCTCCCTAAATGGTGTGGTGCTAGTGAATAGAGGTGCACGACATAGTGCTAGTGCCACAAAGGTGTACATCGTAGTGTTCGTGCCACAGAGGTGCATGAGTAATGCTTGTGCTAGAGTGAAGCATGAGTTGAGAAAGAAAGAGCATAATATGTAACATGACATGCATTGCATTATATTGTTATGGGTTTAGTTAATTCTTGCTAGTAAGGTTTCCCAAGAAATCTTACCCTTTCTACAATATAGGTGAAGGCTCCTAAAGAGGTAAAGGCCAAAAGAAGATATAAGTTAGAGATTATTGAGTGCTTCTTATGTAATTATCACAATGTAAATTAGCAAATAGAGATATTTATGTGTATGAGATATATGCCACATTATGTTATGATATGCTATGATGTTCGATTAATGTAAAGTATGTTAGTATTTTAATTAATATTATTATATGATATAGTTATGAATTAGGGTAATTAAAATACTTTGAATGTAGCCCATTAGTCAATTAAAATGCCCAATAAGATTAGGGTTTAGTTTTGGCTATTTAAGTGAGTTTTCTTATGTGCCTCGGTTTTGGGCTCTAATTTTTATTTTTCTGAACTTTTGGACAGTAACCATTTTATTCTAATGGGCCAATTAATTTTTTCAGAAATGAATTTTTGGGCCAAAAATAAAAATGATTTTCTCACTGTTTTCAAAATTAATTTTATGTTTCCTTTCAAGTATAACCATTTGGAACTTATTTAAATTAATTGAATAAATTAAATTTAGCATTTTTCATAAAGAAAAAAATATTTCCAAAATGACTTTTTTTATGAGTTATTTAATTGTCTAAAATTTGAAAAATTAATTTAGACAATTATTTAACCATTCAATCTTATAAAAATTTATTTTTCATTGATAAATGCCAAAATTAATCCTTAAACAATTTTGGATATATAAAATAGTGGGAGAGAATTAATTAATTATTTTTTACCTTCGTGTTTAAAATTAACTAGTTAATCTCTCCATTAAGATGTGCATATTTGGTTTTAATGCACCTAAATAGATATTTTGTGATAAGCATGCCCTCTTTTATCAAGGAATAGCCACATCATCCTTTAGTTTTTGCATGTAATATTATCACATTATGGAACTTAAAAAAAAATTGATTGTAATTAAATATAGAATTATAATTTATCTTTACCCACATGTAGACAATTATAATTAGGGTGGATAGAGTGGCATTATATTTTTTAAGTTGCCCACATATATTAGGAAATATGAATTGTACGCTTTAGGCTCACCAATTCGAGGTAAATGCAGGTTGTAACATCCCAATTTTTTGGAAAAATTCTTCAAGTTATAATAAGATTAAAATCTTATTATTTTATGTACATTTTTGGGAAAATTATGAAGAAATGAATTTCTAAGAATTTCTATATAGAATTTTATTAGTAAAAGCTTAAATTCAGAGAAATTATAAAAAAAATAGTAAACGATGAAATTAATTCCTAAGAAAAGATGGTGAATACTTTTTGGATTATTTAAAGACCAATGACAGTTTGTTTGAAATTTTTAGAGACATTCAAGATACTGGCTCTACTGAAAATTCATCTAACATGTCACATTATTTTATGGAATTAAAGTTAAATGAGATGACAAAAATGAAGTTAAATATATAGGGAATAAAATTAGAGACAATAAAGTATTATTCTCCTACATGTATACTGAAAATTATTATACATTGGATACTTCATTTTTAATTCCCTATATTCCCACGTATTCCAAGCAAAAAATAGAGTAAAGTGAAGCAATGAATATCCATCGGTTTCAAGGCATTCAATTGGAAGTAATGGCATTTCAATTCATTTTCTATGGTTTTCAAAGAAGAGCAAAGGTGAGAGCTTCGGTTCTCCAAAGAAAAACAGAAGAGAGAGTCAGAGAACATGGAGAGCAACCTTCGGTTGAGAGAAGAGGGAAATCGAAAGAGAGAGCAAATCACAAGCCATAGCCACGCAAAAACCATTTCCACAGTGAAGAGAAAATCAAAATCGAAGGGAAAACAAGATAGAATCATATTAGACAAAGAGCATCGCGAATTCAGAAGGGAATAAAGTGTTTCAGATTCAGCAAATAAGGTTAGTTTCCTAGATGGATTTTCCGATTCCAATCTCTTCTTGTTCTGATTTCGAAACTGAATGTAAAACTGAGAATGGTCTGATTCGATGGATGATGAAATGATTTGAATGGGTCTGTTTCTGTTTTAACGGAAAATGTATATGCCTTGTTGAACCTTGAGAAGTATGTGTTCTATTTTGGGAAATGATTTAAATGCTGGAAATGTATATATGTATGCATGAATCAGAGATAATGTATGGAATCAAATGGATTCATTTTCGGTTATGATTCAGGAGTATGCTGTATATATATACACATGTGTATGTGTGTCCGAAAGTTTTTGGAAAAACTGAGAATGAGTATGTCTGAGAATGTGCTTAACCGAAAGCATTGCTTTGCAAGTATATATATGAATCTTTGGTTCTGAATTGAAGGATTGAAGCATTGTGTACATGAATATGCATATGTCTGATTCTGGAAATTTTGCTTGACCAGAAAAGTGATCTGTTTTGGTTAGAGTTTTGACAGACCAAATGGAACCCATTGCTTATGAGAATTTGCAGTGTTATAGTAAACATGATAAGCTTTCCAATGAATCCTAGAACATGAATTTTTGGATTAATACATTGTGAGTTGCATATTTTTGAAGTTATGACATGTTTCTGGAAATTCTGGTTCTGGACAGATATGAGTGTCCTGTTTTGTGTGTATATTTCATGGGGAAAATGATGTCCATATCTTATGAAATTTTACAATGAAATAGAGGACTGAACAAGCGTTCATATGAGTCCAAGTTTATGCATTTTGGTTTTGTAAATCATGAGATATGACTTTTGAAAGTTTGAGTTTCAGTCTGATTGAAAATCCTGATGACAGAACTCAATTTGCTCGAAAACCTATGTAAATGATGTTGGATTCTCATGAAATCTTATATGGCATAATTTGGTATGAACAGATTTAAAATGAGCTTGGACCCATATGATTTGGATTTGTATAGCATGAGTTATGATTTTTGTAAGATCAGATTATGCTTCTGAAATGTGTTCTGTCAGATGAAATGTTTCTCTTCGAAACAATATCCAAATCATCATGTATGGCCCTGAAATTTTAGGAGAATGTTATGGACATGTGAAATTTTATTGTGGTCTTAGAACCATGTCATTTGGTATTTTTTTGGAATTATTTACAGATTTTACAAGCTTGTCCTGTTTTTCTGGAATTGTTCTGACAGTGAAGTTTTATGCTATGTTTTGCTAAGGTAAACCAATTTAATTTTCTATGAAAATTGGTGAGATAAAAGTGGACATACTAAGGTTTAAAATGAGACAAAAAACATAGCAATTGGATATCTAGAATTAAGGATATGAATTTTTGAAATAGGGTCAGAATCAAGGAAATTTCAGAAAAATAGGTATAAGAACTTGTCAAGTATTGATGTTAGATATTGATATCTTATGGATTTGTTTAGGATTTGAAATAGGGTCGAATCTTGCAACTGGAGCATACGTTTCTTCATAATCAATACCTTCTTGATTATAACTTCTTGCAATAAGTTTTGCTTTATTTCTTACAATAATTACAAACTCATCAAGTTTGTTTTTGAATATCAATTTTGTTCCAATCACTGGATGATCCTTTGGTCTGGGTACCAAATCCCAAACTTGATTTCTTTTAAATTGATTTAACTCTTCTTGCATTGCAATCACCCAATCATTATCTGATAAGGCTTCATCAATGCTAGAAAGTTCAATTTCATAAATAAAAAATGAAAAACTTACTTCATTCATAATTCTTCTCCTAGTTTTAACACCTTCAATATTTCCTATAACTTTATCAATAGGAATAACTTTATCAATAAAATGATTTTTGTTAAAACGCCAAGCTTTTGGTTGATCTTTTTCAGAAATGGGAGAAGAATCATTGTTATCATCATTTTCAATTAATGGAATGGGTTCATTTGAAATAGTTAAATCACCAAGTTTTTGAATAAGATAAGTTTCCTCTTCTCTTGACTTTGTCAGAGAACCATTTTCATCAAACACAACATGAATGGATTCCTTAATTGTACAAGAGTGCTTATTATAGACTCTATAAGGTTTACTTCTACTATAATAACCTAGAAATATGCCTTCATCAGATTTAGGATAGAGTTTACCTAAGTTTTCCTTGCCATTGTTGTGAATGAAGCATTTGCATCCAAATATGGTTTGAGATGTAGCATGCAGTGTTCATAGCATCTGCCTAGAAGACTTGTGAGACTTCCTTCTCATTGAGCATAGCTCGTGCCATTTCAGTGAGCACTCTATTCTTCATTTCTACAACTCCATTTTGTTGAGGTGTTCTTGGTGCTGGGAAGTTGTGATCAATACCATGCTCCTCACAAAAATCTCCAAATACTTGGTTATCAAATTCTCCACCATGATCTGTTCTAATAGACACAATTGAACAATCTTTCTCATTTTGGACATTTCTAGAAAATATAATAAATTCATCAAAAGTTTTATCTTTGGATGGCAAGAAGATTTTCCATGTAAATCGTGAGAAATCATCAAAATAACCAAGGTATATAAATTTCCTCTAAAACTTTTCACTCTTGCAGGACCAACAAAGTCCATGTGAAGAAGTTGAAGAGGTTTTTCAAAAGATACATAATTCTTTGGTTTGAAAGAGGATTTAGTCTGTTTTCCCATTTAACATGCATCACAAAATTATTTTTCATTAAAGTTCAATTTTGGAAGACCCAAAACTAAATCCTTTTTTTATTAGTTTATTCAATTGTTTCATATTTACATGTGCCAATCTTTAATGTCATATCTAAGATTCTTCTAATTTACCAATAAAGCAATTCATGCTAGAATTAGAAACCATATCAAGTGTATAACAGTTACCATCCCTTGCGGCTCTCAATTTAATCTTGAGATCTTTCTTCTTGATGGAGAGGTCATCTTTGTTGACAATTAAGCACTCCTTTGAATCAAATATGATCCAATTGTTCTTGTCCGTACTTTGACTCACACTTGGAAGGTTGTGGTAGAGACCTTCGACATGATAGACATTGTAACATCCCAATTTTTCTGGGTAATTCTTCATGTAATAATAAGAATAAAGTCTTATTATTTTATGTGC
>JBAGKO010033013.1:0-10537 GCA_037177275.1 Acacia concinna | reverse complement strand
TATTCGCCATAACAGACGCACAAACATGTGTGTGTCTGTTATGGGAAAACAAACGCACAATTTGTGCGTCTGTTTCCTGCCTTATGGGAATAACGGACGCACAGTATTTGTGCGTCCGTTATTCCCATAACAGACGCACAAGTGCGTCTGTTATAATTTATAACAGATGCACAATTAAAAAAAAATTTTAAAAATTTTCGCCTAACTTTTAACTACTATTTTTTTAAAAACAGATGTCCCTTGTAGACGTTAAAGCTTCCTTTTGTAGTAGTGCAAATTGTTTTCAAATATGGCCCGGGAAACTTTTCTCTTGTTTGTTTTGGTCGGCTCCATAATTTGGCCGGTGCCAGCACTATCGCGTTATAAAGTTATCCAAAACTTCAAACCCTGTTATGCCTCTGTATCCCATTCGGAACCCTGTCCTTCTGCAGTTTTCTGCAATGGCTACCACAAGATAGCCATTGCAAGTGCATCAAGGCAGCACTACGCGGCGCTCGGTATGATGCTATTGCAACAAGCTAAGTAAGCCTTTCTTTCCATTTTTCTGTTTTGGTTTTCGATAGTGAAGAGCATTACCCTTACAAGCCCTTACAAGCCCACCATCCTAAGTACAGGCCCCATCTACGTTAACCTTCCTCCACCCCACAAAAGGTGGACACCACTTAGCCACAGTCTTCCTCTAATTTAACGTTTGACCATTATATTCTTCTAATTAAATTTCTTATGTGTTATTGTGTTGAAAATTATGATGTGTCCCATATATAAATAGTTATGGTCCCTTTAGAATAAAATCTCCGGTATAACTGCAACTTCATCACGTGGCATTTAGAATTGGGGGTTTTGGTTAATTTGTGCTACCTGGTTCCCATTTTAATAATCTAAATCTCAAACACTTTTTTATTATCAGATTTATTATTATATTTAAAAAGTTGGAGCATTGCAAAGTCTAATAGGGATAGACTCATTAATGACCCTATTCCCCATTATTAACATTATGAGTGTGTGTACTTTTTAAATTTAGATAGCAAGTAGGAAGATATAGTAACAACTTTTGTTTTTGTTATGCAGGGTCTTGCCCCTGCTTTTGAAAGCCAAGTGGATGTCATGCATGGAGTCACCAACAAAAGCTTGCTATAAACAGAAATAATATAAATAATCATTTTTAATAAATAATAAATGGTGATCTATGCATGTAACTTGCGTTAATCTGTCAACGGAAGTTCAATGTGCTATGTATTAGTCTCGGTGCGTTATTTTGACGTTAATTACTGTCATATGGTATTAACTGCTAAATAAATTAAATAGCACAATATGAATAGTAAAATTTATATTATGTCATTTATGTTCTAAATCAATTTATTGAAGTGTTTCTTTTATGACTTTTATAATTTTTAATTAATATAATCTACTTCCCTCTAAACATAAATTTATTGTAAAAAAAGTGAGGCAAGAGAGGGGTGAAAGGGAGGGAGAATTGCATGTAGTTCCTAAATAAAAAAAAATTCAAAATTCATTGACAAGTCATATGGTAGCTATCAACTTCTCAAGCTCTTTACTTATCAATAAAGATTTTTTTAATATTATTTTTTTTTATTTGAGATCTATATGCAATTCTCCCTATAAATTTTATACCTCTTATCATATTTTAGTTCTCTTATTCTAACTTCTAGTTTCATAACAGTCAAGCTCGGGCCTATTTCCATAGAGGAGTTCCAACCCAACTTGCTAATGAATAATGATATGATATGCAATCATTGTCTTCCTAAGATGGCCCAAATAACATTTGGGATATACTTCCTCCGGTCTTAATTATAAGGACTTGTTGACTTTTTTTGGAGAATCCTAAAAAAACTAATTACATTACTTTAAAGCATTAAAATTTATCTTTTTTTTAAACTATTTTATTTGACACATGAATTAATATAAAATATAATAAAACACAACATATGATATGTTTAAGTAATTTATTTTGCTTCCTTAACTTCTTAAAAAAAGCCAATTATGCCTTATAATTAGGATCAGAAGGAGTATATATATACAAGAGCCCGCGAATAACACACATATATAAGGAGAAAACCATTCAATAGGAGGCACGAATATTAATACACTGTAAGTATAAAATTAATATCACGAGGACTCCAGTTATCACTATGAAAATCTCCATTATGCGCCTTCTCAACCTCCTCAAAAGATAACCACAGAATAACAAAAAAGTAGGGATTCACATATTTATATTTCAGTTATTATTTTTCTTAAAAAGAGCTCAGACAAACTTGAGTTGATTGTGGATTTAAGACAACAAAAACTACAAAAAAGCAACATGACGTGTAAGGTTATCTAAAGACATTGGCTCTTTTCTTACTGGGAATATTAACGCATAAATTTATTGCATCTGTACCACAAAGGAATACATATTAAAAAATAAAATAAAAATTAAAGTATCAGTACTTTGAATAGGAAGGCAAAACTGCAGTTTCAGTTCAATCAGAAGTTACCACAAATTTCTAAAGTCACCAAGTTCTAGATGCAGCCCATTATAAAATGAACAAAATAAATGCAGTAAAACAGCTAATTAATATAAAGATTAAATTAGTAATTCCAATACCACCCTAGCTTACATTAGCTTGTTGACATATTGTGCTTCCAAACTTCTACTCATTATAAACAAAAACAAGATAAGATAATATTTAGAAGCATAGATGAAAATAACCTTTCGAGGATGAATAAGTAGATTCTCCTAGAATATAATATAATCTGCAACATATAAAGGTATAATACTATGGCAGCCAACACAACTAATATTATCAATTTGAGTGTTCATTTTATTCATTATGACTTGTTTGTACCTCAATTAACGCGGAATATATTACCTAATTCATAAATTATGAATAGTGTGATTCATAAAAGAAAATAATAAAAATGAGCTTAAAAGGTACCAAGATGATCTTATGAGAAACTTCTCTGCAGTTTGGTAGAAGTAGCAATCATGAAATCATAACGTATCAAAAGACTATATAATAAAAGCAACAGCAATATGATGCCATAGATTATTAATTGCGATTAAAAGTAAGTATGTGTAATTGAAAGGTAAAAAGAATGTGGTTGCCACATTTTTTAGACTTTCTAAGTATTTGAAAATCAAAATTGATTGCCTGACCTTTTCATATCCCTAATAAATACATTTTTTTTAATATCTTTGATCATCCGATATCTGACACTTTTTCTAGATCCTGGTTATTTTTAGATATCCGGGCAACCGATTATTCCGGATTCACGGCGGTGTACGCCCATAGTTACTTAAGAACACAAAGTCACTAATTAAGCTAGCATAATCTCGCACCAATTGAACTAAATGCTTGGTGGTAATAAGTGCATTTTATATAACCTGTATTCATACACACATAATTTGCCATAGGTGGAACATTTTTTTTTATTAAAAACATGTAAAAAAAAATATAGAAAGCATGGTTTAACCTATCAGCTCGTTGCCTTTGTGGCTTGTCGTGCTCATCAATCAAAATGGCATGAGCTTCTTCCACGTTTAACCTAGCAGCCATACTTCTTGTAGTGCTCATTTCAACCTCTAAAATGTGGCTGGCAGAGGCAGTGGGGGAGAGTGACATGCAGCGTGATTCTTATGGATATCACTCTTTGTGGTGAATTCATAGTAACGACGCTGCATGTCGCTCTCCCCACGGCCTCTGCTAGCCACATTTTAGAGGTTGAAACGAGCACAATAAGAAGTATGGCTGGTAGGTTAAATGTGGAAGAAGCTCCCGCCATTTTCATTGATGAGCACAACAAGCCTCGAAGGCAACAGCTGATAGGTTAAACGTTTTAGGAATCAAGGAAGCTGGTCTAGTATCATATGACTTTTTCCAGATGACAAGTTCTTGTTTGATGCCCTCTCATATATGAATGAGGCTGGAATGGGCTCTTTCCTTGTTGTGTATAAATGACAATGAATGATCCATATCCCTACAGGGCATGTAGTGGGTTCCGACAGAAAATGAGATGATGCTCCCGATTTTGAAATAAGCACGGCAACTACAGTTGTTCGAACGACACCATGACGGTGACTGTAATGAAGAGCTTGATGCCGGCAAGACATTGACCACCACGATGCCTTTGCAACATACTTTTGGACAATGCTTGTTGAAGGCATGTGCATGCCTTAGTGCCTTCTTCTTTTGTCAGGTTTTTGTAAATGGCCTTGATGTTATTGCACCATACTTTTGGAGGATGATGTTCATATCCTCCTATATAGCGAAGACGAGGAAAAAACTTCAAAACTATTCTTTGGCATGTAGCTGCTGGTGATGGCGATAGAGCCTCAAAGGTTGAAATCATCAAAGCAACAGTTGCCGGCTGTTGCAATCAGTATACTTCCTAATAATGACAGGAACTGACAAATGGTGACCACAATTTTTTAATGCACTTGTATATATGAATGGGGCTTACTTTGGCTTCAGAAATCCTTATAGCATTCATTTGTTGGAATGGGCTCTTTTATTCCTATATATAAATGAAAATGAATGATCCAAATCCCTACAGGGTTCCGACAGAAAATTAGAAGTTGCCCCCGATGTTGAAATAAGCACAACGACTGTGACTGTTAGGAAAACTCCAACCATGGTATCAGTGAAGCTTACATTGTAATCAGACTGGTCTTTCAAAGGCTTGAAGTTGTAAAACAAGACAGAACAACCTTCGAGGGCATCAATTTTGCTGTGGTGATCAAATGGGTCCGATCGAAAAATCTTGAGCTTACTGGAATTTGCAGAGAGCCGACAGAATTGCTCTTCCCCTACGAATAATGAACAACAAAATTGTATAACTAATTGAAACGAACCAAAACTAGTAGTAGAATTGGAATTAGAGCGAAGAACGAAGAAATTAACGAACTGTGATCTTGACCAGAGGCATGGACGGTATAGCCCTGATGAAGGAGTCGCTTGACCAAATTGAAGCCAAGATGACCAGAAGCGTCCATCGTGCAGACTGTGCTTATGGAGGGATCATAAAATGAAGGTGCCATAGGAATGATTTGGTGGGTCGAGACAGAAAAAATGTGTAGAAGTTACATCTACAGGGTTAAGAGAAAATGTGCGGAGGGGAGAGTGTGTGTGTGTGAGAATTGGAAATAAGGGTGAGAGAAGAGATATATATAAAGAAGAGGTGGTTAAAGCATTCAAAGAGTGTGGAGGGTTAGATAGGTAGGAGTAGTTGCAGTTTTCGAGAGCTTATGAAACATGCGCTTAGCAGAGGGGTCCTTCATATATTTTTTAAGTAGCACTAGCAGTAGTAATAATAATTTCATTTTGTGACATCTCCTGTCCATTTTTATTAGCTAGCTGGGGAGCAGCACGTACGCCTTCTATTCTTTATCATTTTATTTTTGTTTTATTCTCTTAAGTTTAAACTTTAATTTAATCAATGGCTAAAAAGCAGCCGCCATACTCATCTACTTCTTAAAATTATGGAGACTTGCTAAAATAAAAAAAAAAATTTCAAAAAAATTAACTATCATTTCAACCAATTTATAATAAAAAATTCTAGAATACAATTTATCTAAAAAATCAAAACTAGTTTATGAAAAAAGATTATGAAAGCCTAAATAAAATAAAAAATTATTTGCTAAAATCATATAGACTTCATAAAATAAATCACATTTTTTTATATCAAAATATAATAAAGAGTCACAAAAAATAATTTTATTTCCCTTAGAAACATGATATATTTTACCTTATAGTGGGTTACTTGAAGTTGTTCAAGTAAAATTCAGATTCTGGAAAGCTAGCAAGCTATTGGCAAAAGCTTTTGCTTCCCTGATATTATTTTCACTTTTTTGTGTGCTAGATGGGGAAACGAGTAAACAGATCTTTTATGATAAAATCACTTTCATAATCTTTTCTTATGAATTTGTTCAAATGAATTTTATTTTTTGTAATAACTTGGTTTTTGTAATTTTATCAATATCCCATTACTCCGATTTGAGAAATTATTCAATAGGAATGATCTCATTTTATTATCTTCATTATATTTTGATAAAAAAAATTCTATCAAGTTTACATAATTTTATGAAGTGATCTCTTTTTCTTTTTCATAAATAGTTATCTTTTATTTTATTTTTGCTTACATAATTATTTTTTTCATAAGTGTGTTCGTTTTATTATT
The DNA here is from genome assembly GCA_037177275.1 of Acacia concinna. Lineage (NCBI taxonomy): Eukaryota > Viridiplantae > Streptophyta > Magnoliopsida > Fabales > Fabaceae > Acacia > Acacia concinna. The sequence continues at coordinate 4,360 of JBAGKO010033013.1, read as the reverse complement.
TTTATTTTATTATGATATAAAAAAATTGCATTTATTTTATCAAGTCTCCATGATTTTAGTAAGTAATCTTTTATTTTATCTCGGCTTACATAAGCATGTTTCAATTCATTTTCTCATCTTTATTATATTTTGATATAAAAATTTGATTTATTTTATGAAGTCTCCATGAGATAAATCTAATCCCATAATCTTTTATATATTATAAATTAGTTGAAATGATAGTTAAGTTAAAAATAATAAAATTTCCTTTATTTTAGTAACTATCCATGATTTTAGGAAGTGGGTAGGTGTGAGAGCTAATTTATAGCCATAAATTAAATTAATGGTTAAAATTAGAGAAATATAATAAAAATAGAATAGTAAAGAATAGGAGGCTTGTTCCGGCTTGGAGAGAGCCGCCTTTGGTAGAAGAAGAAACACTTTAGCGAAAGCCATAATTGCTCAATTGTGACTATGAGTTGGGAGAAGAAAATGTGAAATATTAGGCCTAATAATTGAAATACGGATTTGAGAAGATAGTTCAAATTAGTTAGTGTTTATATTTTGAAAATTTATTAGAAATTTCATCCTCAATTGCATCACTTTCATCTTTTTTCTTCAACATTAATGGCCTTGCAACAATTTCTTGTCATTATTTTCTTACGAAGAAGAATGTGGGCCAAAAATCACCACCCAGCTTTGTTCCGTATAAGCTAAAGTAATCATACTTTACACACAAAACGCCAAAAATAACCCTGAAAGAAGGCCGTTGCAATTCCTCAATTTTAGTTCACACACTCACCTATCAGTACCCACACACCCAACGATCACACGTATGTAGTGATTTAATTTTTTGGACTTTGAATATGGAAAATGGCTGGAGCTTCTTCCTTAGTTACGCATCTGCAAAATATTAAAGGGAGGTAAACATGAATAAAAAAGTTTATTCTTATTTTAACTAAGCAAGTCAATTTTTTTTCTAGGTATTAGTGACGTGGTTACATTTTTTGTGCTTTATATTCTTGGTAGCATGGATTAAAAAACTCAGAAAAGAGTGTTCATTACTTGAAAGATTAAAAAAAAAGAGTTGATTATATTTAGTTATTAATTTAATTAGTTAGAATTAGTTTTTGATTAATTAAGGATGTGTTTAGAATAACGGTAGGAAAAATGACTTATTTGCAATAAAACTTTTCAAAAGCCACATTGTGTGATTGAGTTTAGTTTGGAGCATTTTTTTTAAAAAAAAATTTTGATGTTAGGTTCATCAATGTAATATCCGTTCCCATGAATATTATTATTATTATTAGGGTTAAGATGCATGTAGCCACCCAATCTATTTTCAGAGTGCAATCTGCAACCTAAAGTATTTAGTTGTGCAATTTACACCATAAAGTATTAAAAAAGAGGCAATTGTAATTCCAAGCTAACTGAACCATGTTGGTACTGTTCATCGTCTGGTTGTTACTGTTCATGTGGGTGTCGTCCTTGTGGTCTCTTCCCCAGCGTCCGCAGCCTCCATCAAAGTTCCTTGTCTGGTTCTGCCTCAATGGACCAATCCTGTAGCTATAATACTGTGTAGATAAAATTATTTCACACTCAGTCAGATAAACTGATGAAATAATCCCTAATTCTTGGACTCATTTAACTCTACAAGCTCATTTACACATTCTCGATTATTGTTAATTATTAACAGTAGTAGTAATAATAATAATAGTAATAGTAATAGTAATAGCAGCAGCTGCTGCTTTGGGGATTGGAACAGTTTATTTTGTGACAATGAGTTATGATTTAAAAGGGAAGAAGAAAATTTGAAATGTTTGGCCTAATTATAAAGGTGAGCGAACATTTTTCTTGTACAAGTTTTGGTGCCACCACATATTTAAAACCATTCGGTTGCGACGTAAATGTGGCATTCTAGGGGCTCATCAATGACTGCAATTCCCTCTTCATTCTCAGCCATCCATTCCTTACCACTATTATATATATTAATGCTCATGTTCTAGCAAAGTGTATTGTCTGTCGTGTTGGATATATATAGTTGGTTAGTAATATTGGTAACTTCATTAAATTTAAAACATTTGATTTAACTTGCAACTCTAGACATTAATTAAGAGATTTATGTTCTTCAGTACCTCTTATATGCGCGCGCGCGTATATATAAAAGAAAAAAATGTCAATAATTTCACTGCTATACATATAATATATAAAATCTATGTGAAATTTTGCATTCCTTAGGAAGATCGGTGAAAAAGTCTTTGTTTAAAAATTTGGGTTAAAGGGAAATTTTGCTTAAGAAGTTTTCACCTATCGACAATTTTGCTTTATAATTTTCTTACAGGAGCAAATGTACCCATAGTGTTATCTACATTAATTTTGACAATTGGTTTACCAAATATATTGAGTTGATAATACACATGCCATCCACATCTTTCTTGTTAAGATATAAATTTTTCCCCAAATTGAAATCTATGTCATCTACTATGTTTTTTTTTCAAAATTAGAATTAAAAACTTCAAGACAAATTTGCATCTTAACAAAACTAACGTGGATGATATATAGACTGTGAAGTTTATCATATTTAGTCAACTAATAGTCAAAATTAACAGAAATAACGGCTAGTGCAAATTTGCTCTCTCTTTTAATTTTCCGTGGCAAAATTGCTCCATGAAAAACTTTCATGGAAAAATTGCATGTAGGTGAAAACTACTGAGGAAAAATTGCCCCTTAACCCTAAAATTTTTTTATACATCACTAGAAGTATCAATGCTTTACAAGATTGTGTGTACATAGATGTATTGTCCTTAATTTATTTATCAAAAATTCCTTAAGTGTAAAACAAGGTAAAAGGAAGAAAATGGAAAATTTTTGGGTGAAGAAAGATTGCAAAAATAGCTTCTAAATAATTATTAGAATTTTGGCTAACTAAGGCTAAAATTAATTATGAAAAATAGTAAGATGCCTCAAATAATTGAGGAAAAATATGGAAAATTGATTTTGAGGTTCAAGCAACATTATGAAGAATGAATGAGTGTTAATTCATTTAATAGACATTTGGAATTTTAGGGTTCAATCTTTGCCAAGGTTAATCAAGAGACTGATTTGAGAAAGGACAAGTTGATCAGAAAGGGACTCTAGCTACTCTATCTTTCATAACCCATGTGATATCCTTTATGTATTGTTTGCCATGAATTGATATTGAGACCGAGATAGGGATGCCCATATAAGCGACACCCATAAGACAATGTGACTCTTTGTGGTCCATTATGAGACTTTGAGATGCGATGCGGAGCTGTCGGATGGTGTGACCAACTACAATTTGCCATTACATTAAGACGGTGTGATTGATTCCAATTCACCATGGAACTAAGGCGAGCTCTTTTTGGTCCACTATGAGACTTTCAAATGTGGTGTGGAGCCGCCAGCGATGCAAAGCTACCAGATGGTATGATCGACTACGGTTTGCCATAAGACTAAGATGACTAATGCCCATGAGACTGAGATGTGAAGAGACAATGTGACTATTTATGGTATGTTGTGAGACATGAGACATGCATTGCACTTGTCATATTTATTATGATGATGACTGTTATATGATGATGGTTTGTGTGCATGTTTAGTATGTTCACATTGTATATGATTGATTGCATGTTATTACTGAGTTCTTTTGAATCTCACTCTTTCCAATAAAATATAATTTACTTAGCTGGACGAAATGGATCCAAGGGTAAAGATGTAGAGATTGGCAGTGGGAGGATCGAGGCCCACTCAAGTGTTGTTGTGGGACAACTGCAGCAATGAAGTTTCAAATTTTATATTTCTGAGGCTTGTAAGTTCCTATGGGATATATGTAAATACCTAAGTGCTATATATCAATACAATTTATTTTAAGTTATTTTTTCCCGCCATTTGAATTGCACATAATAACTCTAAGAAATGTCGAAATAAAGAAAAGGTTTGACATTTTGCCCTTGTGTACCTATAATTTTCTAAAAGGTACACTTTTACCACAACCCACAACAATAGCTATACAATACGACTTTACGGTGTCTACTACATTGTTTGCAAATAGAGTTGAGCTCAGCCTCATTAACAATTGGGCTCTTTGAGAAAAAGTCAAGGGTATTCTCTCTATAATATTCAACCAACTTTATGAGGTTTATATATTTCATACTCATCCTTAGTCATCCCAAATGACATATATGATAATGCCACATCTGGTTCTTAAGGCTGTCAAACCCCTCTCTCGATTCCACATACATTAGAGTAATTGATCACAGTTCAGTTAAGAGCAAGAAAATAGCGTGAAATGGTACTGATATATTAATACAACCTTGGGTGCATTCAGTGTATTAAACAAAATATCCCAGAATATTTACAT
>JBAGKO010032973.1:0-10538 GCA_037177275.1 Acacia concinna | reverse complement strand
CTTTAAATAATCTAAAAGTATTCCCCATCTTTTCTTAGGAATTAATTCCATCGTTTACTATTTTTCCTCGAATTTCCATGAATTTAAGCTTATACTGATAATATCCCAGGTAGAAATTCTTAGAAATTCATTTCTTCATAATTCACCCCAAAAATTACACATAAAATCACACTCTTATTATGATTTAATGTGGTTTCCAAAAATCGGGATATTACAGTAGGCCCACAAAGCAGCATCTAACTGCAAACTCTAGTCCCGATTCAAGGGCTTTACAATTCGCTCTAAGATTCACTTGATTTCCTTGTTTGACACTTCAACTAGGCCATTTGTTTGAGGATGGTAAGATGTAGATACTCTGTTGGACACCCCATATTTACCCAACAAGTTAGTGAGCAACTTGCTGCAAAAATGGGTTTCTTGGTCACTAATTAGCACACAAGGTACACCAAATTGACTAAAGATGACAGACTTTAGGAATTTAGAGACCATAGGTGCATCATCCTTACGTGTAGGGATTGCCTCTACCCACCAGGAAAGATAGTCTACAGCTAAAAGGATATAGGTGTAACCATGAGATGGCAGAAAAGTGCCCATGGAGTCAATTCCCCAAGCATCAAAGATTTCATAGAAGAGGATTGGCTGTTGGGGCATCTCATTTCTTTTACTCACCCTCAAAGTGTTTGCATTTATCACATGCCTTACAATAGGTGAATGTGTCTCTAAACAGGGTGGGCTAATAAAATCCAGTATCTAACACCTTCCTAGCCATCTTCTTCGCGTTAAAGTGTCCCCCACATAAGGTGTCATGACAAGCTTCAAGGATTTATTGAGCTTCCACTTTAGGAACACACTGCCTTATCACTTGATCAGCACATAACCTTCATAAAAGAGGTGGATCCCATATGTAGTAGAAAGCTTCACTCCGAAGCTTTTGAGCTTGAAAAGTAGACAAGTGTGAAGGGATTAAACCAATGATAAGAAAATTTACTAGACGAGCAAACCATGGTTGGGAAATAGACAAAGCACATAGAGATTGATCAGGACATGAATGACACAGAACATCTGAATCTAATACTTCCCTTGTGTCAAGTGGAAGTCTGCTCAAGTGGTTAGCTATATGGTTGATGTTGCCAGCCTGATCTTTTACTTTCACATCAAATTCTTGAAGCAATAACATCCACCTCAAGAGCCTTGGTTTTGATTGAGGCTTGTGGAAGAGGTATTTCACTGCTGCATGATATGTAAAACAACCACTTTGGAATTTATGAGGTAAGGTCTGAACTTATCAAGTACAAAAACAATTGCAAACAATTTCTTTTCAGTAGTGGTGTAATTTTTCTGAGCTGTATCCAAAGTCTTGGAGACATATGCAATCACTTTAGAAACAAAATTCTTCCTTTGACCCAACATTGCCTCCACACTTAAGTTTGAAGCGTCACAAGAAATTTCAAAGGGCAAATCCCAATTGGGAGAGGTCAAAATAGGAGGAGTGATTAGCCTATCCCTCAATTGATCAAAAGCAAGCTCACATTCATGATCAAATTGGAAATCAATATCTTTTTGCAGCAATTTGGAGAGAGGTAGAGCAATTTTACTAAAATCATTGATGAATATTTGATAAAACCCTACTTGTCCTAAAAAAGATATCAACTCTTTCGAGTTGGTAGGATAGGGCAAAGAAGATATCACCTCAATTTTAGTTTTGTCCATCTCTATTCCCTTTTTAGAAATCAGATGACCTAGCACGATGCCTTAATTGACCATAAAATGGCATTTTTCGTAGTTCAACACAAGCTTTTTCTCAATGTATTGTGCTAAAATGTGGTCAAGACTCTGCAAACACTCATAAAAAGAATTGCCATAAACTGTAAAATCATTCATGAATACATCCATGCATCTTTCAATAAAATCAGAGAAAATAGATAACATGCATTGTTGGAATGTACCAGGGGCATTACAAAGACCAAAGGGCATTTTCTTGTAGGCATATGTTCCAAAAGGACAGGTGAAGGTGGTCTTATCTTGATCTCTAGGGTCTTTAAGGATTTGGAAGTACCCGAAGTAACCATATAAGAAATAGTAATGACTCTTCCCCGCCAACCGTTCAAGCTTTTGATCGATAAAGGGTAAGGGAGAGTGGTCTTTCCTAGTAGCATCATTAAGCTTCCTATAGTCAATGCAAACTCGCCATGAGTTTTGTACCCTAGTTAGAATGAGCTCATTTTGTTCATTTTTAACTACTGTAATCCCACTCTTCTTTGGCACAACATGTATCAGTAACACCCACTCACTGTCAGAAATAACATAGATAATCCTAGCCCTTAAAAGCTTATCTATCTCCTTCTTAACCACATTCGAAATTAAAGGGTTCAACCTCTGTTGGCTTTGCTTAATGGGATTGGAATCATCAATTAATAGAATCCTATAGGTGAAAAACAATATAATCAATCCCCTTAATGTCAGCTAATTGCCAACCCAAAGCCTCCTTATTCCTCCTCAGCACACTCATGAGACTAGTCTCCTTGCTTTCACTCAAAGAGCTAGAAATTATGATAGGCAATCTATTCCCAGACTCAAGGTAAGCATACTTAAGGTTGGAAGGTAGGTCTTTCAATTCTAACGTTGGGGGTTGGAAAATAAAGGGAATTAAAACAAAAAAATTAGTAGAGTTAAAAAAACTTCCCTTTGTTGACTCTTGAAAATTACAGTCATCAGCAATATTTGAATCCATCAAGCTCACTTCAGACTCATCTAGTGTTGCACCAGACTTAATATGGTGTACAGCAACAACATTATTGGTTTGATTCACCTCCATGTCTTCCTCTTTATGAGAGATGAGATCCTTCAAAAATTTCATTGTATGAGGTGTAAACCTTGAGTGCGAGTAATGATCAAATAAACCAGAAGATATCAGAGAAGTAGTGGGTTCAAGCCACGACTTCATATCTCCAGGTCACAACTTTAGTGGAGAAAGCATCTACTGGACAAACTTGGTTTGAAGTCGCGACTTCTAGTTTCTTAGGTCACGATTTCAGTTAATAGAACCTACTTCCTTTGGATTTTTCTTTTATCTCAGTACCCAACATCTCTTGAGCACTTGATGCATTGATCAATAAATTCTCGCCAAAACAAAAATCAGTTGTGAAAGTAGATATGGAGTTAAAGCTCAAAAGACAAGAGAAATCCAAGAAATTGGAAACCTCTCCCTCAAAAGAGTTAGATAATGAAAACATAGAAGGGAGGGAAGCAAAGTATTCATCATAATCACTTAAAGCTGAATCAAACTCATAAGAATCTTGTGAGTGTGCAGCAGGAAGATCAAGCACCTTTGGTGGACTTATGTCATAGTGATCAAGCAATTTCAGCTCATGCTCAACCCTCGCTTGCTCAATAGCAAAATCAATAGTGTTCAAGCCCATGAATTAGAATTATCAAAAGGATAACACATGTCCTCATTCATATTAAAAGTGACAACATGGTTCCCTACCTCCATGTTGATACAACTGTGTTTCATGCTTATGATTGTTCTGGATGTCTGAAGAAATGATCTACCCAAGATCAGGGTACTTTCATTTGCAAGCTCATTAGACATATCCAAAACATAGAAATCAACAAGAAATACTAGGTCTTTGACTTGAACTAGGATATCCTCAATAATGCCCTTAGGATACCTAATAGACCTATATGCTAATTGGAGAACCATACTGGTGTCTTTTATGCCATTCATCCTCAAAGCTAAATAGATCGACTAAGGCATGACATTTATGGCGGCTCCCAGATCCAACAACGCCCCCTTGATGTGAACTTTTCCTATTGTGTAGGGAATTGTGTATGATCATGGATCTTGAAACTTAGCCAGCAATTCATATTTGAAAAGAGATGACACATTTGCACTAACTTAAATTCTCTCTTGAGACCTAAGCCTTTACTTGTTGTTACACAGCTCTTTCAACAGCTTAAAGTATTTAGGATTCCCCCTCAAGAACTGAATAATGGGCACATTGATCTCCAATTTATTGAATAAAGTAGATGTCTTATTAGCAAACTTAGCATCGAACTTCTTCTTACTAGAAAAGTAAGCCTTAAAAACAAGAGATCTTTGGCACTTACTTCCTTATCTGATGGCTTAGAGGCTCCTTGTTTACTACTCTCTGCTTTGTCTTCCTTGTTCTTGCCTTTGTAGGCTAGGCTATCCTTAGCACTCACATCTTCTGAGGTATCATCATTAAGTACTTGGTCTTGTGCTGTAATGGAATGCTCTCCTAAATCTTCTTGAACCCTTGTATTCTTCATTAACTCTTCTTCTTTTGAGCTCTCAGAGTTGGCTAGCTTCATGGGAGAAAGTGGTGGGCTTCCTCTATTTGGATCAATCTCATCCCGTTCAGTATCATTACCCCCAAAATGCACTTTCTTGCCACTTCTCAAAGTAATAACATTTAGGGATCTAAGGTTCATAACAGTGTTAGGAGGAATACTACCTCCACTCTTAGCTTGCATGTAATTAACCACATTAAACAGTTGGGTTAAATGACTTGAGATATCCATCTATTTCAAGGTAAGTTCCTCCAACTTCTTGTGCACATCAGAATTTTCCTTTTGCATCCCTTGCAAGATAGTTGTGATAGAGACGAACCTATCATCACTTTCCTTCATTCGCCCCTCTATATTGGTCATTTGGGTAGCATGCTCTTCAAAAGGTGAGAAGTATCATCCCTTCTTAGTGGTGGTTGGGATACCATGGTATTTTGTAGGGTTGTTACTATTGCTCTTGAAGGATCTTGGAAATTTTTGAAGGGTTTGCTTGCTCCTACTCCCCACTTGAAATTGGGGTGGTCTCTCTAACTGGGATTGTACATGTTGGAATATAGATCTCTTTTATGATATTGAGCCTCTCTCACTTGGTACATGGCATTAACGTCTTCAACCGGCCTAGGGCAGTTTTGTGTAGTATGTATTGGAGAATCATAAACCCCGCAGCTTGAGGTGACTAGAGCAAGAGATTGAGGCTTGCTAGAGTGGAGACTTTCAATAGTATTTGTAAGCATTGTCATATTTTGTGCCAATTTGACCAAGAGTGGATCTCTTTTAGATCTGTGGTCTCGCGGATCCCTTTACTCTCTTAAACGCGCATGTTGATGGTTAAGGGCAAAAGTTTTGATCAACTCCCATGCAGCTCTTGGTTCCATGTTTTCTACTGAGCCATTAGCAGCAACGTCCAAAACTTGGGCATCATATGACAGAAGACCACCGTTGTAGAAATACTATACCAAGTACTCCTCCAGAATTTGATGATTGGAACACCTAGTAAGCATCTCTTGGAACCGACTCCAGAATTCAAAGAAGGACTCATACGGCTCTTGTTTAGTAGCAGATATCTTTTTACGGGTAGCTAAGATCTTTGTGGACGGGAAGTATTTGTCTAAGAATGCCTTCTTCAAGGTAGTCGAAGACTCATATGCATTGTCCACATAGAGAGGCAGGTTCATGTACCACTTCTTAGCTTTTCCTTCCAGGGATAGGTGAAAAAGCTTCCACATAACAGCATCAATGTCTACTCCCACCAGTTTCATAGATAAACACTGCATGTAGAGAGTCCGAAGTTGAAGGTACAAATTTTCCCCTGTAAGACCATGAAATTTAGGAAGTGAGTGTATTAATTGGCCTTTAATCTCAAAATTAGCATTAAAAGTAGGAAAAACACTAGGCATAAGATCAAAATTCCCATCATATTGAGTTAATTCTTTTATAGTTCACCCCTAGCCCGATTATTATTCCTATTCTGAGCAATATTCTCTCCTATTTCCTTATGAAAAATATTATGAGCAACCTCATGGTTACCCTGCACATTCCCCCCAAGAGGAGGTAAATCAACCATGATTTCCTCGTCTATATCCTCACTAGATAAGAAGAGGAAGAAGAAGATTGAATAGGTAACGATGGTGATTCAGGGGGTGAATTTTGTGCAGCTCTTCTAACCCCACGTCTAGACATACACTATGGCTCAGAATTCAAGCACAACAATAAAAGAAGGAGAAGTGAATGCTTTCAATAAAGATTTTAGAGAATTGCAAAAAAGGTACTTAGGTCGCGACTTAATGGTATCAGGTCATGGAGTTAATAGAGAGCAAAACAACCAATAATGAAAACCAGGTCGTGACTATAGAAGGTTCTGGTCGCGACTTCAATAACCTGAAAGACCCCTGCACAGATAAAGGGTCAAGGTCACAACTTGGATGAATTTAGGTTACGAAATCAAGTTCCAAAATGCCAGAATGATGAATGTAAGATGATATGCAAGAATGCAGATGCAAAGGTAAGGAAAATAAGATGTTTATTGGTGTTTCATGAAAATTTTTATGCTATGGAACGCAAAACCTAAACCTAAAAAGAAAAACAAAACTCAACGAGAGTTGACTAAATCACAATGGTAGTGAAAACCAATTACCTAGGAACAAATTTCAATGGCTCCTCGGCAACAAAGCTACTGATCAGGCCGAGATTGTCGCCTATTGATGCTACCAAAATTTAATTAAGCACCGCAAGTGTACGGATCGTAAAATAGTAAAATGGTAAATCAAGGTCATCCCACGGAGACTCAATTAAACTACTAATTAGGCACTAAAATTCCTATTTTCCTTTAAGTTGAGCAAAGAATATAAAGATGAATTAAGAGAATTTTTAATAAAAAGAAAAATATTAAAGCTAAAGTTTAAACGAATTCATATGATAATACAACCTAGAATGACTAATCTCTTCTTCAAGTTTTAGAGTATGTCTTTTACCAATTAGAGGAAATTAATATTAAATTGTTAGTCTAGAGTATTAATAGGTACAAATATCTCCCGATCAATTATACCCCTCTCTTCATGCAAATTGTTATTCCTAACAAATTTATTTAAAGAGGCAATAAATTCCTAAATCACTTTAATATGACTGACTATATGGGTCCAAGAGGTATATTCCTATTTTAATGGCAAATTAGAATAAATTCTAATCCCACATTATTTAATCTTATGGTCCAATAAAGATCTCTCTTCTATGACTAATCTAAATTCCCCAAATTCTTACTTAATGTTGATCACGCATTAAATAGAGACAAATAAATTAAGATTAAATGAACAAAAATTAATATTAAACTTCATCTAAAAGATTCAAACATACTCTAATCCAAGAATCAATTCATAGCTACTCTAGATAAGAAAAGAATTAGCCACACATGGCTACAAGAAAATCCATGGCAACAAATAAAATTTCAAATTCGAGAAAGAGAAAGAAGGAAGAACAAAATAGAAATTATATTGTAGATCTAGACGAGGCTTACTACTTCTTGATCTTCCCTTTCCTTCTTTCCTTCGTTGCTGCCTCTCCTCGCCATTGCTGTTCGTAATCCGCCACTGCGTATGTCTTCTCTCCTATTCCGCCAGCCTTCCTTTCTCTTTTCTTTGTCCGTACCCTCTTTTTTTTTCTACCCCAGCATTGTTGATTTATATTGGATATTAGCTAGGGGATTGCCTTGTATGCGGCTTCCAATTTGATCTCTTCTTTTTTTATTTTTTTATTATTTTAATTTAAAGATATATTATCTTTATGATATCATAATTTCCTTGGCCTTTTCTTCACGTGGGTCCATGCTCTTTCTTTCTTGATTTTGTTCTTATCTCTTTCATCCTATAATATCTCCTGCACAATAAAAATAAGATATGAGTAGATTTTATGTCTAGATTTCATTATATCTTATAATCAATTAAAGGATAGAAAGAATCTATATAAGATAATTAAATAGATATGATATTAATAAATCTGACCAAATTATATCAAAATCGATACCTATTTAATTATAAAATAAAATCTTATCAAATTCCCCCACACTTGAATTTTTGCTTGTCCTCAAGCAAAAGAAACAAGTTTTCATTATTTAAATAACAACATTACTTAAGGATTTCCTAAACAAGGAGCAGTATACCACCACACAAAGATCACACCATCAAACTTTATTTACTTTAATGTCTTGTAAGAATGGGCAACTAAGCCAAAAGCCTTAAACAATTGTAATCATCCCTCAACATACCATAATCAAGGATCAATAAGTAATAAGTGCAACACTAAAATTAGTAAAGGAAGATTAAGCTACTTACTTCCTCTAGAAAAATCAAATGTCTCATCTAGCCCAACTTTTTATTTAATTTTGATAAGGATCCTCAGGTACTTTTATTTTATTTTATTTTTTTTATTTTGTGATGTTGTAGGTCCCCTTTTTATGCGACCCTGCACATGGGTGATACAGCACCGGTTACTTAGTTACTCCAACATATATACATTTTTTATCTTGAGATGTTGTAGGTCCCCTTTTTACGCGATCCTGCACATGGGTGATGCAGCACTGGTTACTCAGTTACTCCAACATATTCCTCAAGAGGCTTTTAGCCCAACTCATAGCCTTCTTTCTTTGACTTTATCATTTGATGCTAGTGCCAACATTGGTGATGAAGTGCCCTTAATTACTAAGTTAGGTCTTGAGAGGCCATTGGAGTTGTGTTCTCTTTTTTTCCCTCCTGAGTTCCTCTCTTTTTTTTGAGCCATCAAGGGTCATCATCAAGTTTCTAAAGAAAATAAGTAGCAAAATATTTATAAACTAACAATCTATTGTTCAAATTACAAACTAACCCTATTCTCACAGTCTATCTCAAGATTCATCCAGCAGACCAAGGCATAGAGGCTTAATTGGAGCATTCTTTTCTATTTAATTTTTGATTCAATAGCATTCTCTAGATGGTGAAAGCTCAAAGTTAAGGTTAATCCTAAGCAATGCAAACATTTCCCAATTTCGTTTTTCAATTGCATAAGGACAAGCATAATCCAATATATATATATATATATATATTCCTCCCCCACACTTAAATCTAACATTGTCCTCAACATTGAAAAAGTCAATAAAGAGAGAAGGAAACTAATGCTCCCTTGGTTTAGGTCTCTAATTCAAATTTGTAGGGAGGAAAGGGTGTACAAGCTAGATTTTGTAGCCACGAGAGGAGTTATCTTTCAACTAGAAAAAGAAGAAGAAATAGTAAAGAAAAAATAAATATAATAATTGAAAATAGAATCATTGGGTTGCCTCCTAACAAGCGCTTGGTTTATAGTCTTCAGCTTGACTATGTCATCAACTCAAGGAGGTTGAAATGAGTAATGCCATCGTATTGCAGAGAGAGATGTAGAGGTATTTAGAACTTGTCCACTTTGGTTATAAGTATTCTCCACACTATTTTTCTCCACAACGATGCTTTTGAAGGGATTTTTAAAGGAATATGGCTCGAATTTAGCTTGATTAAGGTCATCTGTCACAACAAATCTTGCACATTGTTTAAATTCATCTGGAGAATTCATTGCTCTTTCCCTCTTAAACTTGACTTGCTTATCACCAAGTCGTAGAATGATTTCTCCTTGTTCGACATCCACTAATGCTCCTGTAGTAGCTAGGAATGGTCTCCCAACAATTAGTGGAATATCTTCATCCTCTTCCATGTCAAGAACAATAAAGTTAGCAAGATAGATGAAAGAGCCAACCTTAACCAGCACATCCTTAATTATGCCATATGGATAAGAGAAACTTTGATCAGCTAGCTTGAGTGTAAGAGTTGTAGGATTGACTTTCCCTAACTAAAGCTTCTTAAATAGAGATAGAGGCATAAGATTTATAGTTGACCCCAAATCACATAATGCACGGCCTTGAAATTTGTCACCAATCACACATGGGATAGTAAAAGAACCAGGATCCTTACACTTTAAAGGAACATTAGGCTTAATGACACTAGTGATTTCCTTGGTTAGTGCTACCACTACTAGAAAAATGGCCTTTTAACGTCTGTTTTAAAACCCTTTCTACGCCTATTTTTAAGCAGTCGTCTATGTGGGAGACGTAAAAACTTAGCGTCTTTTTCAAAAAAACAGATGCCCAGAGGAACGTCTGGTTTGGCCAAAACGGACGCCCACATGGGCATCCATTATGGTAAATAAAGGACGCCCAGGGCTATCCATTATTTATTTTAAATAATGGATGCCCTGGGCATCCATTATTTTAAATAAAGGACTCCCCTATGGGCGTCTATTTTTTAAAAAAGACGCATATTAACGTCTGGTTTTTGAAAATTAGACGTTAAGGTGCCTCTGTTTTTTTAAATAATGGACGCAATTTGTTTTTTTTTTAATTTTTTACCTATTCATGCAACTCAACCCAGAAAGCCAGCATTCAACATCCACGACCAGAAAACTAGATTGCACATCCAATCTAACAATTTTACAGCATCCATCCACCAGAAATACACCATTTAACATAATTTCTGACTACCTATAATATCTTACTCAAATCCTAATGAAAATAATCATAACTAATAATCTATACGTTGGAGGAGATTTCCTGCTAAAAGGTTGCTGATAAAATTCAGGTCTTCCTCTGTATAGGCGTCCTCATTGTCAAAAATCTGTAAATTAAAAGTAAACTATAAATGAATCAAGAGAATGAAATAACGAACAACTTAAAAACA